>BSYO01000017.1:17863277-17937205 GCA_033239525.1 Nepenthes gracilis | reverse complement strand
TTGATTACGTATTGCTGAATTTTTTGTACAATCAAGGCAAGGGCCAAAAATGAATAAACTCATTGATCACATTCGAGAATTGAATGAACAAGTTAAAGGCTAAGCCAAAAGTGAATTCGAAGGGAGACAAGTTTGGGTTAAGAAAAGTGAGTTAAATTACCCCTTGGCCATTCGTGACAAAAAGGAAAGACTTGATTCATTTTGATAGGGAGCTTAGGGAAGCGGATGGAGTTTTTGTTATTTTCATATTATTTCAGTTTATTATTACTGTTAGGGGGAGTATTGATTATTTTCGTTAGGGGGAGAATTGGTGTATGTTACATTATTGTAGCTTCTCATGCTTATGTACCATGCATGCTGCTATGTGTTATTATTTTTTTTTTACCTTGTTGGTACTAACCTTGCTTGATCAGGAAACTAAAGTTACACAGGCCGTCAAGCAATTTTTCATCACATCGCCTCAGCAGCACTCGTATAGATATTTACATTTTTTATGTATCTTTTTTTGTATCACTAGGCGTAGGATTTCATGTACACGGGTTCTATCTCGGTGATATCTGAACCCGTGATTCACTTGTATTTATTTATTTTCTGAGTTTTGTCACGGAATTGCCAAAGGGGGAGATTGTTAGAGACATTTGTCTTATTGGTATATTCCGTGACCATATGTATCAATGTATTAATGTCGGGTTGTGGGTTGTCGGGTTAAAGTCCCGTTCGGTCCGCCCTCCGTTCGCTCAAGACCCGCCTAAGCCTTCCCCTCGCCTCTAAGCTCCATACCCGCTCGAGCCTAAAATCGAGCGTCCCCGGCTCTTAGGGGCTCGAAAACCGCTCGAGCCAAAATCCGATAGGGGCGCTCGCGCCCGACCAATGAGCGGAATTTTCAAGCGTTTTTGGCTCCACTATAAATTGATACCTTATTTTCTTCAAACCCTAAGCACGCCATGACCTTTGTTTACATACGGTGAAGCCATTAAACTTGAGAAGAAAGCCCTACATGCTCTATTGATTTATCTTCTCTTGAGAAAACCAAAGATACATCTTTGATCTTCATGTTCTAAAAAGAGTTTTCTCACCATTTTCTTTTTTTTTCCATTCAAACTTTCATTCTTCTACCATCGTTGGAGGCGTTGGTTCGTGAAGAAGGAGATCGTTCGTGATTGGAAATTCAAGTGGTTCGAGGGAAGATTGACGTGAAGACCGGAAGGAGTCGGTTCCGTTGCGGGCAAATCCAAGGAGTTCTTGGTAGGGGATCACATGTCGGGAGTAAGTCGGCTAGGTTAGCGTCGTTACCACCCGGGCTATAAGTTGATTTTTATAGTGCATTACTTCCCTGGCCGTTGAAGCCCGGAGTGTTTTTTTCTCGATACCTTGGGTATCGAGTTTTCACTTCGTCACCAAAAATTACGCCTTTATTATTATTGCTCATTGTTGTTAATGTTGTGCATGTTTATTAGTTTCGTTTACATCTAGAGTTAAATATCCCTTACGTGTATCGGATATTTAATTTAATTTTTGATTCCGCTATATTTTTAACGGGGTCGAAACTCGTTAGCACCAAAGCGTGCTTTTTCAGGGGCCGTGCGGGCTCCTCGTGGGGGAGCGTCTCGTGGAACCGCCTCCAGGTCATTGCGCTCGCGGCGATCCCGTTGGGTCCCAGAGTGGCACCTCTCGGGGCTCTCTTCTCGGACCCGAGGACCTGATTGACCCTCAACCCTCCGCGGGGCTCTGCTGCTGGAGGCCACTTGGGTCCTCGGGTTGTCACGTCGACTGGGCAACCTTTCGCGGCGATTGCCTTCCCTGTTCCCGCCTTGTGACGCTTCAGCCCGGGAGGCCCTGTCGGGAGCCCCCTTGAGCTGCTCGATCTTAGAGCATAGCGTGTTGAAAGCTTGGGACATGCCGTCTATCCAGGCTGCCAAGCCGCTAACTATAGGGTCAGGGTGATTCTCCACCCCAGCGCAGGGATCGAGGCCGCCACCGTGTGAGGCCACCTCTTTAGTGGGTGCACTCGCCTGTGCCCTCGTGTTTACCATTTTGAAGCTTGAAGTTGATGTTTTTGTGTTGTTCGCGTACTTTTGGAAAGAAGTGAAAAGTATACTTTCAGTCGCTTCCCACAGACGGCGCCAATGTTGCGTCCGCGAGCTCTGGCCGTCCGTCTTTCGAAGTATGAGCGGCTTTGTGTGTTTGCGGATGGATAGAAACGAGCAACACAGAGTGTATGAAAAATGAGCGATGAGGTAGGAGTACGAGGACACGAAGAGAACACGCAATTTTACATGGAAAATCCCGTTATACAAAAAGGGGAAAAAACCACGGCAACGGACAGAAAGTCTGAGAAGTTTCACTATTTTGGCGAAAGAATACAATGAGAACCTGTGGAGCTATTCGTTTTCACAGGGAATTACAATGTGAGGAGTCTGACTTTTTTCTTCCTTCACTCTTTCTTTTCACCTTTTGTTTTCTCTCGAGGGTTCTCTGCTAAGTGTGCTCAGATGAAATTTTTCTCCATCCCTTTCTAGTAGCCTGAAAGGGGGTATTTATAGGAGATGTGGTGCCGTTAGAGAGGAGACACATGGCACTGGCGCGTTAGAGCTGCCTGTCACCACCACTGTATGTGCGGCTGTGACAGGGACACCTGTCACAGCCTGCAGATACGGCGTGCAGGGGCGCATGCCCTACAGGTACGGTGTGCCAGATGCCGTTGATCACTCGTGGCAGCGCGTGCTGTGCAAGTCATCCGAGCTGGCATCCTCGGTCATTTTGGCTTTTCATCATGAGGGCATGGGAACTTCGTGGCCGTCCTCGATCCCTTATGGGCCAAAATGTCCTCTCGGACTGCCAGTGTCATTCTTAACTGCTCAGTTTAGTTCCTTGGGCGCTTGGAATCAACTTAGCCATTTGGGCCTAATTGGGCTCGTGTTCCTCTTGGACCAGCTTACCCTTGTGGTCTTTTGGGCTTGCAATTGTAATTTTGGGCCTTGGGTTCCGAGACCCATCAATAATATTTATATTTTTATTGGAATAACAGATTGAAATCAGTTTTACTACTTTATACAGAGAAATTATATTAAGAATATATTTTAAATCTCTAAAAATTAATTTGACTCAATTATATAATATTAACTTTAAAAAGGACTTATCTACTTAATTTTAAGATTTATATAATTATAAGTTTTGATACATCTTTGGATCCGAATTTCGAACAGATTCGGGCTGATCCGCTTGTCCTGGTTCCGACATGTTCCCTGAGTTTGGATCCTGCACACCATTAAAAAGAACAGGAGGTCAGCATGTCAGCAGGAAGTTATCCCGTCGAAAATACTCTGACGTTCAAGTCAGTAAGCAGCCTTCGAAATACAAGAAGGTTTCTGAAATTGAGAATTGAGAAAGAGACAGAGAGAAAGAGTGTGCTTCCAGATGAAAGAGAGACAAAGTTGTCTTCTTGAATTTAGATGGTGGGGAGGCAGTAAACGGTCGTGAGAGGCGCGTTTATATGCCTTAGGTTTTTAGTAAGCAGAAAAATGGAGAGGTGTCGTTGTGAGCGTTGTATTAGCAATAGCTTGCGTGAGTAGCCTGAGTAAGAGTATGCGTTATGGAAAGCGTAAGTGCAATCGAGGTATAAATAATCGAAAGCGTGCTTGGAATGAGAATTCCATGGCTTACTTATGGTTGAGCGGGCGATCTTCCTCCTTTGGAAGGAGTGATCCCCTGCGTCATTCTTGGTTAGCCTGCCTTTCAGAGTTGACACCAGTTGCCAAAAGGATTGAAATAGTTTCATTTCATGGCGGTCAGCGGCTTTCCAAATTGCTTGCCTTCTGTGTTTTTTATCGTTGGAGTGTCCCAATTGGCAGGAGATTGGGAAAATCTGCCGCCTTCTTTACGAGAAAGGCGCCGATTTTGTCAATATAAGTTTTGGGAGCCAGCAGAGATCGTGGAAGGTGTGAGGAGAGCCGTTGCTGGTCGTCTGATGGATCGCGGGCTCAAGTGGGCTAGATCCATAACTGTGGAAGAAACCACTGTTGGGCCCATGCTACAGTACGCAGACGGTCAGCTATTGGGCCTGTTCTCCAATTTGGCCGTTAGCGAGTTGTCCGTCCGTTTTGGGCCTTCGTTGACTTTGAGCCAGCCCACTTTTGGTACACCCATCACTAGCCCCCCATGCTGGTAGCCAGAATTTTAGCCTCCGGCATGTTCATAATGGGGTGCCCCTTATTGCCCTTCGACATTTGAGGATCCTATAGAACTCCATGAAAGGCGTAGAGAAGAGTTTGACTAGAACTGTTGACCGTCTTGGTCAATTCCAGGGAAGAATGTTAACCAAAGTTGTTGATCGTCTTGGCCAATTCCAGAGAACAACGTTGACCAGAATTGTTGACCGTTTTGGTTAATTTCGGAGAACAATATTGACCAGAACTGTTGACCGTCTTGGTCAATTTCGGAGAACAATATTAACTAGAACTGTTGACCATCTTGGTCAATTTCGAAGAACAATATTAACGAGAATTGTTGACTGTTTTAGTCAGTTTCGGAGAACAGTATTTTCCAGCATTGTTGACGTTTGGTCGGTTCGAAGAAGTTTACGCGGACGATGGACGCGTGGCCATCAGCCGATTTGCAGGCCAGAAGAAGACATGCGTCTTCTTTTGGTTGGGCGAATATCCCGGCCATCAATGCATTAGAGATCCGCCTTTTGAAGGGCCAAGTAGGGAGTTGACACGTGGCAGGACTGACGGCGTCCTTAATGAGCGGTTTTAACGCGTGCTTGTCGTTCAAGTTTTCCCTCCACACTTCGAAAATCTTTTACGCCTACAAGCTTTCGTCTTCTCTGTTCCTAACTTTCAGAAACCCTAGTTCCTCGAGTTAGCCATGGCATCCGTTGCAGATATCACTTCCATTTTGAGAGAGTGTGACGTTAAAGCACTGTGCGTTGAGTTTAATATCCCAAAGGAAATAGCATGGAGAGTCCCGGGAAGGAATAACAGAGCTTTTACTCCTCCAGCGGGGCATATCACAGTCTACGTGGCCCACCTGAGGAGCAGCCTTCGTATCCCGTTGCCGGACGATTTGGAGTCTCTTTTGAAAGCTCTATGAGTACTCATTGCTCAACTTCACGCCAACGCTATCCGGTATCTCTGTACTATGTGCATTTTTCTTCGAAAGCGTGGTAAGAAGGTTAGGATGTCTACGGTTAGGGTTTTGTTTAAAATAAATCAGGGAGGAGAGTGGATATCGCTCGTCCCCCGTTTAGGCTTAAAGATAAATAAGGCCATATACGACTCATTGAAGAACTGGAAGAACCGGTTCTTCTTCATGAGTGTGGGAACGGCCTGGCCCCTTGAAAAGGACTAGGGCCAGGTTCAGGAGGCATATGCGGGGATGCCGTCTACAGTGGAGACGGCGGCCCAGGAGTGGTTGACCAAGTTAATAAAGGAGAACCCCGACAAGTTTGATCGGGATTTTTTGGTTTTCCGGGAGGAGACTAAGAAGGTGAACTGGGGTCCACCATCCCCAGTTCAAAATCCCATGCCGCCGGTAAGGATGATGAGGCCTGAGGACTCCAAGGGCATAATCATCCACCTGTGGCATACTAACAAAGGATTCATTGGCCCGCTGCCGGAAAAGGTGCTGGAGACGCCCTCGTCGTCGTCGTCCCGCATTGACTACGTGGCTGCCAGGATCTGCAGCAGGCCTGGCAGCACTGCGGGCCTAGAGAAGACCCACAAGGACTGGCTGGCAGATTTAGGAGTCATCTTGACACAGCCTGTGCTGCAAGTGGTTCCTGGTGCTATATTGATGGAGTCTTTTGAGGAGCCAGCTTGTGAGCCGACGGTAGGCGCATGGGAGCAGTCCATTAGCTCCCCAGTCGAGCAGACTTTTTCTGCAGAGCTAACAGTAGAGCTCAATCCTCTGACAGCTGCTCCAAAGGCTGCAATTGAGGATCCTGCAGCTGCCGTGGGTGAGACTGATGAGCTCTTGGAGCACATTCTGGATGAGGGAGCTACGAGCTCGGCTCGAGAGGATGTTCCTAGCCCACTGCCACCTGGGCCAGGTCTAAAGGCCAAGCCTGAGTGGCCCACGAGGAGATTTTGAGAGATATGATTCTTGGTGATTAATTCCTCATACTTTCTCATTTCTAGATTTCTGACTTGCCATTTGTCTACCTTTTGTGTAGCCGTTGGAGGTGGCCTCCGCTGTTTTTAAGGTGGTGTAGCAGCACGATAAGGTACTGGCTGATAGGAGGCGGAGATCGCCTAACTGGATGCCAAGCTGGCTGCTTCTGCAGGAGAGTATCGCGAGGAGATTGCTGCCCTTGAGACTGTTCTGGGGGGAATGGAAACAGAGATTACCAACTTGAGAGCTGAGAACACTCGTTTAAAAGAAGAGGAGAATCGAAGCAAAGTAAGCAAGAAACGGCTTGCTGATCGAATATCCACTTCGGAGAATGAGCTGGGTCTCCTGATCTGTCCCCACGAGGTCGAGGGCATGCTACACGCACGGATCTTTGAGGGGGTCCAGGTTTGTCGATGTTTTGTGAGGCTGATCTACCCTGACTTCCCCGTTGAGTTCCTTCACTTAAGAAACCGTGTGATGCAGCACAAGGACAACCTTGTGGGGCAGCCCTAGGATAATCAAAGGCGGCGGCCGCCTCCGTAGCCTTTTGTACCTTTTCTTTTTTGTACTTATGTAACTTTGTAACATAATTAAAGTAATAAAATGAAAACTCTTTCAATTCTGTGTCCATTTATTTTCACTGCTCGTGTTTCTATGCTTTATTGCATGGGCGGCCAACTGGGTTGGCTGGTTGCCGTTGTTAGGCTGCCTAAGAAGCGAGGTTCTTAGGCTTGGCAGGCGGTTGTGTTAACCAGCCTGGTGGCATTATCCAAGTGATAACTTGGACGGCCAACGTTGGAGAAGGATGCTTCTCCCTTCAACCGTCGCTGACTGATCACTCTATCTCCTCGTAGAGGAGGTCATTACGTATGCTACATAAGCCCCCTAAGGTCTTGACCGCTATCGGGCCACTTGGATGACCAAGGTTTAGTACGATCGCTAATGGGCTGCTTGGATGACCGAGGTTCATATTAGGCCGCTTATAAGCCACCTGGATGACCAGGGTTTATAATAGACTGCTCATGGGCCACCTAGATGACTAGAGTTTAAATACGATCGCTAATGGGCCGCTCGGATGACCGAGGTTCAAGTTCGATCGCTTATGAGCCGCCTGGATGACCAGGGTTTAACGAGAGGGTGAATACTCTCCCGTCTTAGGGGCAATCTAGGTTGGGTAACCTGCAAAGAAAACACATGCACATGCACAAAGGAAGGATGTTAAGTAAACACTTATTTTTTGCAAAATCAATACAAGCAAGCGAGTGCAAACAATAATGCAAGTGCGTACTTGTGTCTACTACTGGAAGTATCATTTGAGGTGATGGCGTTCCACGTTCGCGGAACCAGTTTTTCGTCCTGGCTCCGGAGTTTGTAAGCTCCGTTTCGCAGAACAGCGGAGACGAGGAAAGGCCCTTCCCAATTAGGGGAGAGCTTATTTCAGTCGGCCAGCTTGCCTGTGGCCTCGACGTCTCGTAGGACCAAATCTCCCACATCGAATCGTCGCTCATGAACTTTTTTGTTGTAGTATCGGGCGATCCGATGTTGGTAGGCTGTTGTCCGTACTTTGGCAGCGTCACGGGCTTCCTCTAACAAGTTTAAGTGCTCCCTGATTTTTTAAGAGTTAGCTAGTGGTCGAAGGATTCCACCCTGAGACTTGGAAGCCCGATTTCGATCAGGATTACTGCCTCAGTCCCGTAACAGAGGTTGTAGGGTGTCTCGTGAGTTGGTTCCTTCAGGATTGTTCGATAAGACCAAAGAACGGAAGGGAGCTCATCCGCTCAGGAGCCTCCTACGTCCTCCAGCTTAGTCTTTAACCCGTGGAGCAGTGTTCGATTTGTCACCTCCACCTATTCGTATGCTTGGGGGTATACCACCGAAGTGTGGACCAACTTGATGCCAAGGCTGGTGTAATATTTGGTAAAATGTTTCTCAGAGAAATGGGTCCCGTTGTCAGTCACAATGGCCTCGGGGACGCTGAATCTATAGATGATGTTCTGGCGGAGAAATTTCAGGGCGTTCTGTTCTATTATCTTAGCCAGTGGGACAACTTCGACCCACTTGGTGAAGTAGTCGATGCCTACAATGATGAATTTGCCCGGTGGCAATGGGAAACCGGCCGAGAAGATCGAGCTCCCATTGCGCAAAGGGCGAGGGGGCCTGAAGGCCTTCAGATCTGCGGATGGCTGGCGGTGAAGGTTCTTGTGAAGTTGGCGGCTTTCACATTTCTTCACGAACTCAGTAGCGTCTTTTTTCATTGAGACGCCATTAGCCTTGCGCTTGACCACCGAAGGCCAAGTTTTTCCCTTGATGTAAGACCCTTTGAGATCCCGAGGTGGACTTCGCAAAAGCATAGTCGACCTCTTTGGGAGTTAGGCAATGGAGGTATGGAGTTGAGTAGCCACGGCGGTATAACCACCCGTCAACCATAGCATACCAGCCGGCTGTCTTCTTGACTCGTTTGGCCTTCTCCACATCTTCTAGAAATGATCCGTCTGCCAGGTAGTTTAGGAAATGCGTTATCCTGTTTTCTGCTTCGAAAATCTGCATTGCCTCTTATTTCTCAATGTTGGGAGCGTCTAGGATCTCCCGCATGTCCCTCGAATACTGTTCTGGGTTTTCGGCAGCAGTGGCTTTGGCCAACTGGTACTTGGCCAAGAGAGGGTTGTTAGTCTCGAAGCCTCCGTTAACCTAGTTAACGATTAACTTGAAATTATTGTAAACTGCCAACCTCTTGGCGGAGCACTCCTTAGCAAACTGTAATTCGGCTAAAAGGGCCTCGTACTCAGCAACGCTGTTGGTTGCCGAGAAATTAAGCCTGAGGGAGTATTTCACCTCAAACACATCGGGGGTCGTAACGACCACTCCAGCACCACTGGCTATGTCCATAGACGATCCATCCACGTGGAGTATCCATTTTGAAACTCCGACAAGCAGTTCTACGCTTTCTTTGGGCTATTTCTCGAGGACTGGGGTTGTAGTCTCGATAATGAAATCAGCCAGCGCCTGTGCTTTCACAGTAGGCCTGGGCTGGAATTCGATGTTGAACTCACCCAACTCGATAGCCCATTTTACTAATTGTCCAGAAATGTCGGGTTTCTGGAGGATGTTTTTCAGCGGCTGGTCCATAAGAACCACTATCCGGTGGGCCTGAAACTAGAGCCTTAACTTTCACGCAGAGAATATTAATGCCAAGACTAATTTTTCTGCGTGTGAGTAACGGGTCTCTAGGCCGGTCAACATTTTACTCACATAGTAGACCGGCTGCTGGGCGTCAGAGTCCTGGCGTACAAGGACAGAACTCAGGGACGCCTCCGACATTGCTAAGTAAAGATATAATTCCTCTTCACCCTTAGGTGACACCAACAACGGCGGGATGGCCAAATACTATTTTAGTTCATCAAAAGCGGTTTGACATTCCGCAGTCCATTGGAACCCGTTGGATTTTGTTCCTCTAAGGGCATTAAAGAAGGGTTGGTACTTGTCACTGGACTTCGCAAGGAAGAGAGATGGTGCTGCCAGCCGTCCAGTCAGTCGCTGGACGTCCTTTATGTTCCGTGGCGGTGCCATGTCGGCGAGCGCCCTGATCTTTTCTAGGTTTGCCTCGATCCCCCGTTCGGAGATGATGAAACCCAGAAATTTTCCGGAGGCTACTCCGAAAATACACTTAGCTGGATTCAGTTTCATGTGATGTTTACGGAGTACCTCGAATGACTCTTCCAGGTAGCAGATGAGGTCGCCGGTGACCTTATTTTTGACGTGCATGTCGTCGACGTAGACCTCTATGTTGCGACCAATTTGTTTTTCGAATATTTTATTGACCAACCGTTGGTAGATCGCTCCCGTGTTTTCGAGTCCGAAAGGCATTACTTTATAGTAGTAGGTACCCCGATCGGTCATGAATGACGTGTGCTCTTCGTCCTCCGGACTCATCCGGATCTGGTTGTAATCCGAGTAGTCGTCCATGAAGCTTCGCAACTCTTGTATGGCTGTTGAGTCAACCAGTAGATCGATCCTGGGTAATGGAAAGCTGTCCTTTGGACAATCCTTATTGATGTCGATAAAATCGACGCACATCCGTCATTTCCCGTTACTTTTCTTTACTAAGACAACATTAGAGAGCCAGTCTGGGTATTGGACTTCCCTAATGAAGCCTGCGTCCAATAGCTTTTTGACCTCCTCTCGGATGGCGATTAGTTTTTCAATGAAGTGGTTCCTCCGTTTTGCTGACGGGCTTTGGTGAGTCAAGTCCCGATTTATGGACCATTATCTCCTTTGGGATTCCAAGCATGCTGGAGTCCACGCAAAAGGTCGGCATTCGCCAGCGAGGCACTTAATCGGCTCATCGCGCGGTGGTCCGGCCGATGAGCCGCCGATCTGCACACACTTATCTGGCTCCTCCGGGTCCAGTGGGATTAGATCCGTGGCTTCACCGGACTGCGTTTGTTGGAGGGTTGTCTCGTCCTGATGGTCAAGTTCCCCAACTGTTCTAGTGCTACCACTTGGGGCAATCTGGGACATATAACAGGTTCGCCCAGTGACTTGGTCGCCCAACACCTCCCCGACACCGTAGGGTGTTGGAAACTTTATTTTGAGGTGCGAAATTGAGGTAACTGCCCCGAACGTTAACAAGCACGGCCTACCTAGTATAGCGTTATATACTGAGGGTAGGTCAACCGACAGGAAGGTGAGCGTTCGACTTGCTATTTTTGGATACGTCCCCAAGGTGACTTCCAACTGGATAGTCCCTTGAACGGGCACTGGCTCGTTGTCGAGATTGTATAATGGGCCTTTGGTAGGTTTTAGCTGATTCTTTTTAAGCCTAATCTGAAGAAAGCATCCAAGTAAAGTAAATCTCAAAAACTTTCATTATCAATAAATACTCGCTTCAGTTGGTAGTCTACACTACCGTTCAAAACGAGCGCTGATACAATGAGGGGATCAGCATGGGGGACACTACATGGGCTAAGTTATCATCACTAAAGCTGATAGTGTTATCCGTCGTGCGCTGCTTCTTCCTCCCAGCCTACTGTTCCTCGCCGCCAGATGGGTTTTTAGCAGGTCAGGTGGTAACCATGTTAACCATCCCTGTTGCAATCCGGTTTTGGGGAGGAGTTTGCTCCTGCCCCTCTTCGCCAGTTGTTCAAGAGCTTTATCCCAAACCCCTGACAAATTTGGTGAGGTAACCTCTGTGAATCAGTTCCTCGATCTCCCTCTGTAGTATCTTGTAGTCCTCAGTCGAATGGCCAGTAGAGCGATGGAAGTCACAGTGCTTGATTTGGTTTCGAGTCCTTCGGTGGTTTTGGCCACTTTAGAAATTTTCTCCTTGAGATGCGCATGAGGACGTCCGGCGTGTATGCATTCAAAGATGTGGCGGTGGGCTTGTAGTCCCCTGCGTTCGGGGCCTAGTTGGCGTTGCTTCAGGGCGGGAGTGATCTCGCACACTGTCTTCCTCTTCCCTTCTCCGAGGCGATCGGTGATCCGCCCATTACGGATGTTTTACCTCGTTGGCCTCTTCGATGCAGCGTAGGCCCAGGTAATGAATTCCTCATCTCGGAAGGTCTGAGGATTTTTATGGGCCAGGTGCTTGAAAAAGTCACTGTAGGTCAGCATAGAGATAGAGCGCTTGACTTCATTTCTTTCGTAATCGAGGGAATCGTCAGCCTCTGTCACAAAATGATCCAGGAATCGCCGTGGGTTCTCTCCCGGTTTCTGCTTGATTTGGTAAAGATGCCACGGCTGCTTCTCTTCCCGTCGGCTCGAGGCATACTAAGTTAGGAAGAGATCTGTAAGCTCACAAAAGCTATTGATGGTGCCTGAAGGGAGGTGATGGAACTAGATTCCGACATCTCCCTTCAACGTGAGCAAAAAACAGTGGCATATTGCTGAGTCTTCTAACCCTTGTAGACTCAGATGGGTGCTGAAGTGATCGATGTGGTTAACCGGATCACTACTCCCGTCATATGAGTCAAGGGAAGGCATCTTGAACTTCGTAGGCAGTGGACGACTCAAGATCACCGCTGTGAAAGGAGATCGGTCCAAGTCGATGGCGCGCTCCTCATCTTGGAACACACGGTTCTAGATTTTGTCCACTCGTGGATCTGTGTGAGCGGCGTTTGCTGATCTTTTGGAGTTGAGGTAAACCCTCAACTCCGTTTTGTTCCCGGAGGGTTCAGCAGCTTGTTGGCTACTGCCTCCAACGGACCAGGCAGTCCTGGAGGCTCGCTCCTGGACTGCGTTCCCGTCTTCATCCCGAGAGTATCGAGGATTTCTTCTCTTCAGGCTTTCTCACGAAGACGTTCTCCCGAAGCATTCGTCAGGCCTGTTCTGGCTAGGAATGCGGAAGGAGGCTGGAACTGGATTGCTCCGGGATCTCTCAGTCCTCTTGACTAGCTTCTTTTTTCTCTGGCCACCTTTTTGGTGGTCGGTGTTGCGACGACTGCTGGAGGAGCAGCTTGCAGCAGCTGCTCGTTCTAAGTGTAAAGGATTTGGAGCAGACAATTATTGGCTTGTATCTGCTCCATCAGCTGCTGGAAGTAGGGCACTGGTACTCCGCCCATTGTTTCGTTGACCGCGGCACCAGCAGCGTGGTCCAGGTCGGGATTGGTGGTATCTCTAGCAGGGTCGCTAGCTTAAGCTCTCGTGTTCACCATTGCGAATGCAGAATCAGACAGTGAAAGAGAGCGTCGTGTGAATTTGTGGTTGGCTTTTGTAAGCGTTTCCCACAGACGGCGCCAATGATGCGTCATTGGATCCAAACTTCGAACGGATTTGGGCTGATTCGCTTGTCCTGGTATCGACACCGTTTTTTGAGTTTGGATCCTTCACATCACTAAAAAGAACAGGAGGTCAGTGTGTCGGCGAAAAGTTGTCCCACCGAAAACACTCCGACGTTCAAGTCAGTAAACAGCCTTCGAAATATAAGAAGGTTTTTGAAACTGAGAATTGAGAAAGAGAGAGAGAAAGAGTGTGCTTCCAGATGAAAGAGAGACAAAGTTGTCTTCTTGAATCTAGATGATGGGGAGGCAGTAAACGGTTGTAAGAGGCGCATTTGTATGCCTAAAGTTTTTAGTTGCAGAAAAATGGAGAAGTGTCGTTGTGGGCATTGTATTAGCAATAGCTTGCGTGAGTAGCCTGAGTAAGAGTATGCGTTATAGAAAGCGTAAGTAACTGAGAACGTGCCTGGAATGAGAATTCCATGGCTTACTTATAGTTGGGCGGGCGATCTTCCCCATTTGGAAGGAGTGATCCCCTACGTCATTCTTGGTTGGCCTGCCTTTCAGAGTTGATACCAGTTGCCAAAAGGATTGAAATAGTTTCCTTTCATGGCGGTCAGTGGCTTTCTAAATTGCTTGCCTTCCTTCTGTGTTTTTTACCGTTGGAGTGTCCCAATTGACAGGAGATTGGAAAAATCAGTCACCTTCCTTACGGGAAAGGCACCGATTTTGTCAATATCCATTTTGGAAACCAACAGAGATCGTAGAAGGTGTGAGGAGAGTCGTTGTTGGTCGTCTGATGGATCACGGGCTTAAGTGGGCCAGATCCATAACTGTGGAAAAAACCACTGGTTGGGCCCATGTTACAGTACGTAGACGGTCAACGTTTGAGTTGACCGTCCGTGTACGCGTTGACCGTCCTGTGCCTTTCAGCTATTGGGCATGTTCTCCAATTGGGCCGTTAGAGAGTTGTCCGTCCGTTTTGGGTCTTCGTTGACTTTGAGACAGTCCATTTTCAGTACACCCATCAAATTTTATTAATTTAAGTCTGAAACGTCTAATCCAAATTATTAGGATATTAAAGATTTTGAATTAATTATTAACACAAATAATCAATTTATTCATGGGGCATTTACTCCATTTTAGATCACTTACATAAATTAAGGTAACTTCTACCAACCAAACGTCTAACATTACTCTAATTTTATTTCAAAAATCAATCATACTTGGCTCCTAGGCTCCAAGAAAATTAAGTTGGCCAGTGAATAATAAAAAGGTGAAATCAAATATCTTCATTATCTGATACTTAATTATAAAACAGAAAAAAAAAAAATCAGTCTTAGTCCAAACATTCACAAAGTTGTATTGAGCCCTAAGGCATTTAGTAATGTGTCCACCAGCGAATAAATAATCTTTGAAATGACCCATTAGGATAGTTTCCCATACAAATATATAATTTAACACAAAATAATTTTTTATAATATTAATATATATTTAATATTAAAGACAATTTATAAAATTTTTAATAAAATTATTATTAAAATAGAATTATTTAATATACATATTTAGATTTGATGGGAACGGTTGGAGTGGGTCAGCTCAAAGAAGCAATCAATCTAGAAGTATCGCGATCTACTTGTCCAAAGAACGGTTAACGCTCTAGTTGACCGAAGAGGGTCTTCAAGTAAATGGTGTGGCACAAATCAGATGCGGCCCAAGTTAGAAACGACCCACAAGCCCTTTCCTACGCGCAATGGTCATCTGCCCTGATTGATTGTGATATTTAGAATCTTTCCAAATTGCAACCTCTAATAAAACAGAAGCCCCCAAATCAATGCACATCTTGGAAAGGAAGCCCTCAAATTAGCACGACTCACAATTGAAGCTTCAACATCCATAGCATGCAACATCCCCGCAGAGGAAGAAATCCTCCCTCCCAACTGTTGCAACCCTAAATGATGCTTGCATCCCCTCAATGGATGGAAAAGGATCTCATTAGATAGCTTGCAGCTCGCCTTACCATCCAAGAAAGATGACAAAGTCCGACGACTACAAAAAGCCCTGGGGACATACTCCAAAGGCACGCTCTCTCCAGTATTCAAATTCGCACATGTAATCCATCCTTCAAGCAATCAATTGTTACTCTTTTTTCCATTACTCATTCCAAGCGAACCCAATAGTCTGAAAAGTCACTTCACGCCAAGTGCGCCTCCGAATTAGACTCTTAAATCCCTTTCCTAGTATCAACTCTAGCATATTCTATTTTTTACCTTTTTTATATTGGAAGAAAGATTACTACTTGAGCGTCAGAAGGTAACTCGAAAAGCGAGTCCCATCATTTTTCTTTGACTTCTCGTCTTTTATTATAGTGTGCAGGATCTAAATCACGCAGAGTGGAGATCAAACCCAAGTCAGCACGAGTCAAGGAGTAGTTGAACCAGAATTCATCCAACATTTGGATCCGAGACACATTATTAACGCCGTCTGTGAAAAGCTAAACATAAGGTTTAACCACCATCTCATCAGCGCCTGTTTCATCAACGGACATGATAAATAGAAGAGCATAAGATAGTATTCTAATAAAGGAAGTCACCTCCCCCGACAATGACCACTCCGCTGGTAATCTAATGGGTGATCGACCAACTCCAATCATTCTTGCGATGGCGAAACAGATAGACAAAATGTCCCAAATGTTTCAGGCGCTCTAAATGTGCCTGGGTAAACAGAGGCAGGGCGCTCCCTCCTCTTCAACCCACACTCCAGTCTCTAGGCGTGGATATCAATGAAAGAAGAAGCTAACCAAGAAGGCCGCACTACCGGGTAACTCCAGCATCCCGACAACCTCGAATACCAAAAGCCATTCAAGGCTGGAAGGATAATTAAGCCATGGAACCCTTGAGGAGAGCCCGAAAAGAAGGACTCGCTACTCCCGGACGAAGCAGAGGCCACCAGTTCAATAAGGAGCCTCTTGTATCACTTGACCAGCAAGCGACAGTAGCAGGCCGGCGCCACACCGCTCGGCCGGACACTCATAGTTGAGGACCTACATTAACACGAAAAGGTCCACAACCTCCTCATAGGTGGAGGAGAATGTTCAAAAGATATGGAACCGTGTGTTCAAATGAGAAGTTGGCGAACAGTCGGCCGATATGAAGAGATCTCCTTTCACTATAGAGATTTGGACCCAACTGCTTCCACCAAAATTTAAAATGCTGGCCCTGGAACCCTATGACAGAAGCACTGATCCCATGGATTATCTTGATCACTTTCACACTCTGTTCAGCTTCCAGGGCTTAAAGGAGGCTTCCATGTACCAGTGCTTCCCCCTCACTCTGAAGGGAGATGCACGGATCTGATTTTATTGGTTCCCAATGAATTCAATCTAAAGTTTAAGGGACCTTGCTGATAGCTTCCTCGTTTACTATGCCTTTAGCCACTGCGAAGAGAAGTAGCCATGGCACTTTGCCTATGTCAACCAAAAGCCAGGCGAGAACCTAAGGAAGTTCTTGGGACAATTTACCGTTGAAGTCCGGAAGATACCCAAACTCACTGACAAAGTGAAGTTAAGCAGTTTCATTTCTACTCTGGGCCTGGGCAACCTTTTTAAACACCTAGCCCACAAGGACCCACAAACCTTCTAGGAGGTTGAATCAATCGCTCGAGTGTACATAGCGGCAGAGGAAGCCAATAAAGCAAAGCACCCAGAACGAGCTAATTATCCTCACTCCTTGTCAGCAGATGGAAAAAGAAAGAATGGGGGCCATGACAACCCCCGAAGGAAGCCGCCTAGAACTGAGCCGCCCGTACAAAGAGGGTTCATGCCCATACACCTGACTTCACTGAATGACTCTCGGGCAAACATCTTCATGTAGATTCGAGAAGAAAAGTTCATGAAATGGCCAAAGCCGATGAAGAACCTGAATGGAGGATATCCAACGAAGTACTACAACTTTCATCGATCTCTGGGTCATAACTCGGATGACTACCGAACTCTGCAGAGAGAGATCGAGAAGTTGATCCGCCTAGGCCACCTCACTAAGTTCCTAAGGAACCCAAGACAGAATCCTAATCCCTCGGGTGAGGACAAGCCTAAGCAGTAACAATCGAGTAACCGGGTTGTGGCCAGGGTAGTCAACATAGTGACCACCAGGCCGCCCAAGACTCACAATGTGGATTGCCAGGAAAAGCTGACTGGGCACAAAAAGTAGAGGATAGGAAATGATATCATTAGTTTTAATAATGACGATATGACATATGTAACCTCCCATCATACTGATCGCCTAGTTGTATCCACCCTTATTTTAAATGATACTGTAAATTACCATCTAAAATGAATCTTCATCGATAATGAAACTTCTGGTGATTTGCTTTACCTTAATACTTATATGGAGGAGTACATAGACAACATGCTCATCAAAAGTAAGACCATCGATGACCATATTCATGATATCGCTGAAGCCTTTGAGGTGCTCCGGGCTCACCAGATGAAGCAAAATCCCTCTAAGTGCATCTTCGGGATATCATCCGAGAAGTTCTTAAGTTTCATCATCTCTCAACGGGGAATCGTGGCAAATCCAAAGAAGATAAAGGCCCTTATGGACATGACCCTGCAACGGAATATGAATGATGTCTAGAGGCTGATCGGGAGACTGGCTGCTCTCTCCTATTTTCTAGTCAAATTTGGAGACAAATACCTTCATTTCTTTAAGGCCTTGAGGGGGACGAAGGTGAATAGATTCCAATGGATGAAGGAATGTTAGGCCGCTTTCAATGAACTAAAAGAATACCTGGCCAACCCACCTCTCTTGAGATCGTAGAGAAAGGGTGAGGAGTTGTACCTGTACTTAGTTGTTTCAGAAGCAGCACTGAGTTCCGTCTTGATTCTTCAGGAGTCTGACAC
Organism: Nepenthes gracilis; assembly: GCA_033239525.1. Classification (NCBI taxonomy): domain Eukaryota; kingdom Viridiplantae; phylum Streptophyta; class Magnoliopsida; order Caryophyllales; family Nepenthaceae; genus Nepenthes; species Nepenthes gracilis. The sequence goes on along the minus strand of BSYO01000017.1, from coordinate 17,919,481 downwards.
GCAGCGGCCAGTTTACTATGTTAGTAAAACGTTGACCGACGTCGAGAGTGGATGATTACCTTGACCGACCAGTCATTAAAAGGTATCCTATAAAAGCTTGATATTTCTGGGTGGCTAGTTAAGGAGGTCATCGAATTGGGAGAGTTCAATATTGAATTCAGGCCCAAGACCACCATCAAGGGATGGACACTGGCCAACTTTATCGTCAAAACCATGACCCCAATCCCCGATACGAACTACACCAGCAACGCTGACCACCAAACTGATGCACTAAATTGGGTTCTTCACGTGGATGGCTCGTTAATAAATTCGGGCAATGGGGCCAGAGTGATCTTGAGGACCCCTAACGGGTTCAAAATGAACTACTTCTTGAAGCTTAGTTTTTCGGCCACCAATAACATGGCTAAATATGAAGCCCTACTTACAGGATTGCGGCTTGCTAAGGAGTGCTTGGTTAGATACTTGACTATCTATAGTGATTCAGAATTGATCATCAACCAGATACATGGAAACTTCGAGGCGTCCAACCCTTTACTGGCCAAATACCTTGCTAAGGCAAAGAGTGTAATCTAAAGATTCGATAAGTTGGACGTCATTCACATCCCAAGGGCTGAAAATTGGAAGGCCGACCAGCTTGCAAGGGCGGCGGCTCCAGAGAATCCAGAACAGTACTTGAGGGACATGCGAAAGATCTTGAACACTCCCAGCATAAATGAGCAAGAAGTAATGTAGGTCTCCAACGATAAAAACTTGATGTCTCCCTACTGGAGGTACCTCACGGATGGATCCCTGCCTGAAAATCCGTACGAGACCAAGGGCATAGAGAAGGCGGCAGGCTGGTATACCATTGTGGATAGAAAGCTATACTGTCGCGGATACTCAACCCCTTACTTCCAATGCCTTACACTGGAAGAGGTCGTCTACTCATTGGGCGAGGTCCATTTTGAAATCTATGCATCATACATCGGTGGTAAGAACCTAACTTTCAAAGTAATGCGCCAATGATAGTGCTGGCCAACCATAAAAAAGGACGCCAGGGAATTCGTTAAAAGGTGTGAAAATTGCCAAGTCTATAGCAACATTTACCATCAACCGCCCACGGAGCTCATTTACACAATGGGGGCTCAACATTCTCGCCCCATTTCCTATTACGTTTGGACAGAGGAAGTTCATCGTGGTGAGTATCGACTACTTCATGAAGTGGGTTGAGGCTACTCCGTTGGTATGAATAACTGAGTAGAATGTCCTAAAATTCGTCCGGCAAACCATAGTATACAGATTTAGCATTTCAGATATCATTGTGACCGACAACAGAACCTAATTCATGGACACGTACTTCACCAAGTATTGTACCAATATGGGCATTAGATTGGTCTACACTTCGATACTACGCACAAGCTGAAGACTAAGTTGAAAGACGCAGGGGCCTTCTGGGTGAACGACCTATCCTCCGTATTGTAGTCGTACCGGACAACACCCAAACCCTAAACCCTAACCCCTAACCACAAACCCCTAAACCCTAACCCCTAAACCCTAAACCCTAACCTCTAATCCCTAAACCTTAAACCCTAACCCCTAAATCCTAAACCCTAAAATCCTAGACCCTAAACCCTAGACCCAAACCCTAAACCCTAAACCCTAACCCTTAACCCCAAACCCCAAAGTCTAAACCCTAAACCCAAACCCCAAACCCCAAACCCTAAACCCTAAACCCCAAACCCCAAACCCTAAACACCAAACCTCAAGCCCCAAGCCCAAAGCCCGAAGCCCTAATCCCTAAGCCCCAAGTCCCAACCCCTCAACCCCTAAACCCTAAACCCCTAAGCCGTAAACCCTAAGCCCTAAGCCGTAAACCCTAAGCCCTAAGCCCCTAAAACCCTAAAATCCCAAACCCCATATCCCGAACTCCAAACCCTAAACCCTAAACCCTAACCCCTAAGCCCTAAGCACTAAGCCGTAAGCCCTAATCACAAACCCCAAACCCTAAACCCCTAAACTCCTAAAACCAAAAACCCCCAAACCCTAAGCCCTAAGCCCAAAGTCTAAGCCTAAACCCTAAACCCCAAAACCCAAATCCCAAACTCCAAACCCAAAACCAACCTCAACCCCAACCACAAACCCTAAATGCTGAACCCTAAACCCCAAACCCTGAATCCCCAAACCCTAAACCCTAAACCCCTAACCCCGAACCCAAACCCCGAACCACGAATCCCAAACCCTGAACCCTAAACGTCGGACCCCAATCGCCATATCCCAGACCACAAACCCTAACCCCTAAACCTTGAATCTTGAACCCCCCCAACCCCAAACCCCAAACCCTAAACCCTAAACCCCTAAAATCCCAAACCCTAAACCCTAAACCAACCCCCAAACCTCGAACCCCAAACTCCGAACCTCAAACCTGAGCCCCAAACCCTAAACCCTGGACTCCAACCCCCGACCCACAGACCCTAACCCCTAGACCCTGAATCCTAAACCCCAAACCCCAAACCCCTAACCCTAAACCCTAAACCCCTGCCCCTACCCCTAACTTTAACCCCTAACCCTAAATCCCAAACCCCGAACCCTAAACGCTAACCCCTAATCCCTAACACCTAAACCCTAAACCCCAAACCCCTAACTCCAAATCCCAAACACTTAACTCCAAACCCTAAACTCGAAACCCAAAATCCAAAATCTAAAACCCTAACCCCTAACCCCTAAATCCCAAACCTAACCCCTAACTCCTATACCCTAAACGCTAAACCCTAAGTCCTAAACCCTAAGCCTAAGCCCTAAACCCTAACCCGTGAGCCCTAAATCCTAAACCGCAAACCACTAAACCTTAACCCCTAAACCCAAAACCCCAATCCCTAAATCTCAAACCCTAAACCCTAAACCATCAATCCTCAATCCTAAACCCTGATCCCTGGACTTTGAACCCTAAGCCCAACCCCTAAACCCCAAATCGAAACCCTAAGCTTGAAAGCTGAAATCCAAAATCCCAAATCCTACACCCTATGCACTATAGCCTAAACCCTAAACCTCTAACCGGAAACTCCAAATCAAAAACCCTACACACTTAACCATAAAACCCAAATCCTAAACCCCAAACCCTGAACCCTAAATCCAAAACACCAAACCCATAACCCCAAATCCTAAACTCAAAATCCCAAACGCTACACCTTACATCCTACACCATAAACCTGAACCCTAAGCCTAAGATCCTAAACCCCAAATCCTAAACCATATACCCTAAATCTTAAACCATAATTTTCAAATCCCAAACCCTAAACCCCAAAGCACAAACCCTAACCCGAACCCAAAACCCTAAATTCCAAACACAATGCGCTAAACCCCAAGCCAAAAATTCTAAACCCTAAACCATAAATCCTAAACCCTAAACACTAAATCCCACGCCCTACACCCTAACTCTTAACCCCTAAACCGTAAACCCTAATCCCCAAACCTCAACCCCCAATCTCGAAACCCTAAAACTTGAATGCTGAACCCTGATCTCTAAACCCTAAATCCAAAACCCTAAACCCCAAATCCCAAACCTGAAACCCAAAGCCCGAAATCTAAAACCCTAATCCCTAAACCCTAAACTCTAAACTCAAACCCCTAACCCCTAACCCCTAGCCCCAAACCCTAACCCCAAACGCTAAACCCCAATTCCCAAACCCCAAGCCCTAAGACCTAAACCCTAAATTCTAAACCCTAAGCCCAAACCCCAACCCTAAACCCTAAAGCCTAAACTCTAACCTTAAGCCCAAAGCCTTAAGTGGTATATCCTAAACCCTAAACCAAAACTGAATGTGTAGAAAAAGTGAGAAATAATGAGGAAGTCAAGATGCCACTTGAATGATTTTTGAATTGGGCAAAAAAATAGAGCACAATCGCAGTAGTGACTATCAGCAATAGTAGGATGGCGGCTCACCACAGCATCTGGCAGTCGTTCAACAACGACAGTAACCAGCTATAATGGCAATTTTCAAGTGATGTTTGCCATTTGACACTCCACACTTTTCGAACCATGCTCTAATTCATTCTTCTTTTATTCCAGCGGCAGAGCAAGCAGCCTTAATCAGCTTCAATGATTAAGTATATCATTGAACTTCTTCTTTTTAATTACCATATCATGATTAATCAGCTTCAATGACACTTCTTCTCTTTGAATATTTTCGTACGTTTATTTTGTGACGTTGCCTAACTCCTTTTATATAAAAACTTGCATGACTAGTTGCCTTCTTCCTCCGCATAATATTAAGTATATCATGAAAAATTCTTATACAAGCAAAACTCTAATATTGACTAATCGTGCAAGACTTTACGTAACGAAATTTCTCTCCCATATTTGCCGATTTTAAGCCCGTAATAATTTTTCGACTGATCCAATAACTTTAGCTTTTACACCATTATCATTTTGATGTGAAAAAATAACTTTTTATCAGTTGGCCACCAATGCTCGGCAGAACAAAGACAGGTGACCACCAATGCTCGATCTGACAAGGACATGTCCGAACTTCGAGAAATAGGGTCAACCAGAGCCTTCCAAATGTAAAAGAGTATATGTTGATATTTTTAACATTGTTTTTATTGTGTTTATATGGATGAATGGGGCAGAAATAAATTGTAACTCAATTATAGAACACATAAACATATTACAACTATGAGAAATTTTTTAAAGTCTCAAAATTTTGAAAAGAATTCAAAAATATAAATTATTTTTAGTTCTCATACTACGACAAATTGAATAAAAATATTAGAAGTTTAATATAAAAAGCATTGCTATAGGTATCAAGGTTGCAGATTTAGAAGTGTCCGAGAATGTTATAGTTGGCAATTCAAGTTGAGTATAAGGAAAAATCATTAGACTTGTTTTGCTAAAGTAAGATGACAGAAGATTTTATGTGTTGGAACTTGGGGTGGAAGCACAGTAAGGGCCAACATCCCACTCAGTGCTGCAGAGACAGCTCCTAACACGAATGCAGGCAGGTTGCCACCTCCAAACAGTGCATCCCATGGCCCACTAATCACCGATACAAACATCTGCGCGAGAAGGAACTCTTCAATACTATATCCTATTTCAGTAGAGTCTCAAGTATTATGATTAGCATTCTAAAAAAGCAACATAATATACGAGGGTCTTACATTGTATTAATATAAAAAATCTAAATATAATCGGGTTATTTCCCATACTGTGAAGAGATAGTTTGATTTGCATGCCAAAATAGAATACTTGCCTGCGGTATGACGATAGCCAAATTTAATACTCCCAATGAAAGACCTGTTATACGCACGTTGCAAGCAAGAAATTAATTATCCGACCCTCAAAATACCTTGAAAAATGACCGCATGAAGGAAAATAAGTCGGAAATAAGTATAATGATAGGTAAAATATATATTTGCATATATGTTACCATGGCCTGCACCAGAATCAGAGGAGAATATTGACGCTAGAGCAAATGGAATGCTGAAAGTAACCTGCTCAAAATAATAACCACATGAAATAAATTGGAAAAGGAAAAATTCCTTCTCTTGATTGTGGGCGGTCAGAGCCAGCCAAACAATAACGAATATTGTAGTCCACAAAGTGCTTCTCTTCATTTTTTTTCCAAAAGTTTATGTACAAATTAGTTTTAGAGTTTTGTAGTTCAAATATTTGTGTCCCCTCACAGTTTTATTACTTCTCAAAGTTTTAACACTGCTGAATGATATTATCAACTACGTCTTTAAACTTCTTGTCCAGTGTCCCTTCCCACAAGGGACACGTGTAATATTATATATGATTTCTACATATTATATATATATATATTTGTGTGTGTGCTTATTTGTATGTATGTATAACTAGTGGCTTGAAGAAAGGATGAGTCCACCTATTTTGTGACGTTGTCCAACTCATTTTATATAACAACTTATCTGACTAGTAGACTTCTTCCTCACCATAATATAAAGCACATCATGAAAAATTCTTGTACTGCCAAAATAAAATACTTAATTTTTTAATATTGACCGGTCGTTAAAGACTTTACGCAAGGAACTTCTCTTCCTATATATTCCAATCTTTAATGCCCTAATAATTTCTCGTCTGATCCAGTAACTTTTACCCAATTATGGAATTCGGCAATCACTAATTTTTATTGGCCCACTTTTGTAAATTTATATATTTTAATTTACATGTGATTTTGATGGCAAAAAAGTACTTACAGCTTGTGGAACGCCCATAACAGCAAACAGACTCATGGTAGCAGCCTTGACACCTTTAGGGGGTGGAGCACCCGGCGGAATTCCTCTCCTTGCTCGCTGCGCTGTCTTAGTCACCAATATCGTCATTGCCAAAGCAACTGCCAGCACAAAGTTAACAGCTCCCCATAGCTTCCTTGCGCCACCGAGCACATCCGACAGTGGATCCACAACTAGCGACATCATGCCGAGCGTGGCCGCCGTCATCATTAGCCCAAACGAACCGGCACGAACTCCCATATTGTATAACCTCTGCTTCTCATCAGAGCCGTTCACGTCACCGCCAAACACCTCCTTTCCCACCCAGTCAGTGTCATATAACAAAAACGGAAACCACGCGATCCAATTCAGAGCAGTGACTAGGAATAGCAACCACATTGGCTTGCCCAGATTTTTAAATGACGACTTCACTTGTTTGAGAAACGGATCGTCGTGCTCGGAGCTCTTTTGGAATGCTGGTTCGGATACGGTTAGGAGGGCAAAAATGGAAAGAGAGAGGAGGAAGACTATGTCTAGCATGAAGCAAGTTTTGAGGTTGGCGCAGTAAATGTCACAGGCCTCTGTTCTAGTGAACGGGAAGAGCTTGTAGATCTTGGAGAAGGAGCCGGCGGCGTAGCCAAGGATGTTGCCCACGGCCATGAAGAAGGAGAAGAAGGCGTTGGCTATTCTCATTTTCCGGTGGTCTTGTTTTGAGAGGTCTGCCAGAAATGCACGGGTCGGATCCTGTTTTGCCCACGGCCATTGGAATAATATGTTGATTAGATGATCGAAGAAATTAAAAATCCGGACCAATAAAACGTTTTTTTCTTAAAATAAGAAAGAAAATATTTCTACCAAGATCTTCATCCACCCAAAATACGTAATTGGTTAAATGCGTGGGATTCAGGGGGGTCCTTCGCGGGAGAGGCGAAGGACACCCCCTTCTCCTATTTTCCACCGCCCGATTGAAAAATCGGACGGTTCCATTTTTATATTAAAAAAATATATAAGTTTTTTTTATATTATTTTTTTAAAATATTTTTTTATGTTTTTGATTATAAAAATATAAATTTTAACATTTTATATTTTTAAATTTGATAATTTTTTTTTAAAAAAAAGGGAGCTGTCCGATCATAATCGGATGGCCAAAAATGGGAGAAGGGGCATCCTTTGCCTCTCCCGCGAAGGATGCCCCCCGGATCCAAATGCGTGGGCCCCATACGGTCAAAAGTCAACTAAAGGAGTTCGAAATAAATTTCAGAGCACGTGCCTGGTACAACATAAGTTCGTTTCTCCATATTATTTTTTTTTATAACAAATAAACAAACAAATAAATTGATATTTCTGAAAGTTATTATTATTTTTAACCATACTGAATTCTTAAAATTATTTTTAAAATTATTTTGATAAAAATTATAATTTATAATTTTATTAATATTTATTTAAAAAAATAGATGATAATACATTCCTATATCCGAATTATGAAAAAAATTTGAAAGCTGTCTGATCTTTTTGATAGGTCGAGTTGAAACAAGTTCGATCTTTGTTACTTTAAACTTGAATTTTACACACTATAACTAACAAATAAGACATTAAAGGATGGTGGGAGTCGCTCTCTAATATGTCTTTTGACACTGAAGTTAAAATTTCTTTTTAGATAGAAAAATAGGATGATAAGTGAATAATGTATAGGTACATATTTTGGGAGATTAAATGTTAACATGGAACTAGGCTCTAGTAACTATGCTCAGTTGGGGAACGACTTTGTGACGAAGGATTGGACTACAGTAAATGTGCTCGGTTGGAAAACACCTTTGAGAAGGAGAATTGGATTCTAGAGAGTACACTTAGTTGATGAGTGACTTTGAGATGGAGAATTGAGTTCTGTCAGAGTGCAACTTTGAAATGAAGGATTAGACTCCAATAAATGCACTCAGTTAGAGAGTGACTTTGAGATAAGAGCGCTCGTTGAGGAGCAGCTGAGAGGGAGGCATGCTTGTCAATGAGCAACTGAGAGAGAGAAGTATGCTTGACGAGAAAACAGGTTGGTAGCATCTCATCATGTCTACGAATCTGAAGATTTAGAGAGCGCCTCAAAGTCTGACCTTAGGGAAGCTTTTCTGAGCTAAAAGTCCCCCTTCTCCATAACGGTAAAGAGGTATTTATAGTATTAGAACCAGTGTAACCTTTTTTAGGCTTCACGATTGATGATAGCTGCTCGTATGGATCCGTTGAATTATCCCAACAATCACGGGGATCAATTATGGAAACCGTTGCTATTTGGAAATATTCTTTCGGCTACCAGAGCAATCACGGAGGCCATCTTATGGCAATTTTTGTCTGAGAAAATTTGTTAAGTTATAATTGCCATTTTGGAGGTGATACGTAATCATTGGACAATATTCTAGGCATATCTATTGAACTACTTGGCCAATTATGGAAAGTGTGATATGAAAACTGTCGGCCGTTGAGTTAGAAGGTCGATAGCTAAGGCAGGGCACCCCAAAACCCTAGTTGCCTATTCCCTATTGGGTAGTCTTAGGTCGACCTGCTTGGGCCAAACGCAGTGCTTTGTGGGCCTTAGGCTTAAAGGAATCTCTTTCGAGCTGCCGCTTCTCCTACAAACCAAACTCTGAGCCTACCTAATAAACTGCCAAACCCATCACTAGCCCTTCATATTAGGAGATTTGAATTTTTAACTCCCAGTAGGTCATAATGGGACGTCGTTGTGCAGGTCTTCCTAGTTGCCAATTTAGATTTTCTACCACTAGCAATTCTCTGTCAATGGCAATCTTCTAGCATCAGCGCAATCTCCTCGATTTAATACTTGTTGATCCCCTATTCTTACTATAAATGGAGAGACTCTCTATGCCTCGCTTTACTAATCGTCTTCACTAGTTAAGTGGTGTGAGAGTTCGAAATTGGCATGAAGTTTATGTACCACAACCCAAGATTGGAAAAGATTCTTGCCCACTATTTGAAGTTAGAGTTCGAGGATGCATCTAAAGTTTACTTTGGTTACTTTCTTTTGTACTCAGCTCGAACTGGCCTCGTCTTGTATTGAACGAGGTCCGAGTTTCAGTAGTAGGTTTCCTCTCCTCCCAGGCAGTGACAAGTGGTCCTTGTTGAGAGGCCTTGAAGGAGTGGTGGCTCAGTCCTTCTGATGGGAGTGGGCAATACCCCATCCCCTCTGAACGAGCGACACTATTCTTTGCTACCCGTGGGAAGATCACTCTAGATATTGCTAGAGGAAAAGGAGTTTCCTCATGTCCACGTCGAACCTTAGGTGATTGTCACTGTGTTGGGTCTCACGTAGTCCTATGAACGATTTTTAGTGGTCACCTCCCTGGTGTGAACTGGTGCTTTGCACCTTGTTCTTGTAGGAGAGGGCTTCGGCATGCTCGTCTTGCTGTACCAGCCTCTTGAGTCAAATGCCACGGTGGCCAGTCTAGGTATTTTCCTTTTGCAACTGTCTGTCTCAAAGGCTGATTGGGTAAATGTAGTCGAGTTATTACTCTATGTACTTTTATTTTCTTCTGAGTTATACGTCCACTATTGTAAACCTGTACTTTGTAAAGAAAATTAATAAATGAAACTACTGAGTATTTTTTTTATCTACACATTGCATAGCTCCAATATTCTTATATGGTGTGAATAGTTGAAGTACTTCTGTAATACTTTCCACTGCTTAATATCTGATAATCTAGCATTTTGAGCTGTTGGCAACTCAAGTCTTTTGAAATCTGACTCGCGACAGAACATCCCAAACACTTGGTTGGGATATAAGCAAATCGAATCAACCTCGAGCTTGTTAGGGTTGTGCGCGGCTAGTTGGCAATCTTGAAAAATGGTGTGTTAGCTAATCATTACCTATACTACGCTGCTGACTCGCTAATTTAAGCGTCAGGGCCGCCAGCTATTAGCGTGCTATGCGGGGAGGCATTGCATAGATCATCATAACGAGGCTAGCAAAGAGATGCACCATAGCACTCTACAGCAAGGGCACGTGTCGCAATCATGGAGACGCACCTCTTCAATATCCTGTAATGATGTTGTTGCGAGACTAAGGTGTTGACTATTTAAGCGTTGAAGCTTAACCGTTTCTACACTTCTTCGCTCTCTAAACATCTCGGCCCTACTTGGCCATTCTCCTTCCTATTTTTTGCAGTCTTTTGAATGGTTTCCCAGGGTGACACCTCTACCGCACTAGGTCATCGTCCCAAGAGGAGGCACAAGAATCTACTTTCCTAGGACTCTCCTCATTAGGCCTCTAACGATATGGCTCCTCCATCACCTACTCTCTTTGAGGAATGCTGACACATTAACGCTACTGTGCAAGGCTGCCTTGAGTCTTGGTGAGTCGTCAAGGAGACCAGGGTTGGATGAGTCTTCGCCAAATGATATGCATTTCAGTGAGTCATCTGGATGGACCGAGGGCAAGGAGATCCTTGCAGACTCTAATGTTGGAGCAGGGAACCCCTCGATTGGTGGGCCAGGCAAACGAATCAATACCATGGCCATAGCTGAGTGAGAGGATCCCGATCTTGATGGCTTCTTCTTCAAGAGCATCTGTGTCTATCTCTCCCACTATTCCTATCGAGAAAGGGTCTGGAAGTGCTTAGGTAGAGGAAGAAGGGGTTGGAGATGGCCGAGAGACTGAGGCGGCCACTGAGGGGGCATCCCCTCTCTGAGCCTTGGAGGGCTTTGGGTGTGCTTGGTTCTCCTCCAAGTTTTGAGGCGCCTCATTACCGTAGTAGGTAGCCTCTGCAATCCTTGTTGATCCCTATTGAAATTAGAGTTGAAGATTCTTCCAACCTATCGTATTAGGGAGGGGCATCTTACGATAAGGTACTGTGTCATGGGTTTCTTTATTCTGTTACTATGCTCTTTGCCATCATTCCTGATTGACTGTAACTTATTGTGTGGTAGGTTCAAAAGGTACTCCGAATGGTGGAAAGGGCACTATATTGGAGGGATGCCGAGATCTTGCAGCTATTTCAGACTCGTGTAGATCCTATTGCACTAGAGGATGCGGAGTGCTAGATAAATGCTGTTGTCGCCGAGGCTTTACGGAGTGAAAAGCAAGCTATCTATTTCAACCGGGCGTAATCCGAGTCAAAAGCGAGATCCCAAACGCTCTCAAAAGTAAACACTCAGGCTCTAGATTGGATTGCCTCGCTCATGGACAAGTTTCGAGAGATACAACAGCAACTCACTAATCTTCAAAGTGAGTGCTCCCAGCTTGAAAGAGAGTCGAGGTCTTGGCTCCACCCTAATGAAGTTAGCTACACCATAAATAAGAGGTTCCAAGACGGTGTTTACTTCAGCAGGTGAATTGTGTCCTTAGTGGTTCCGAGCTTTCCTGTTGGTTTTCTTGACCCAAGGAATGTTAGAGCTCACAGTAAGCCGACTCAGAGGACTTTCCAAAGGCATGAGGAAAGCCTGTGTCACATACACCGGTGGCCCCCAAACCTCGGATAGTCATCCAAGCGGTAGGCATAGGCAACTCTTTGTATATAGTTTTTTTAACGTAAACTAATACTTTTAATATACATTTAGACTCTTCAATAAATCAATTAGATTATTCTAATTATTGTCACTGATATCTTTGAGTATGTATTAATTTGTCTTTGTCTGATGTTGATTCTATTTACTAACTAAATATTATTGTCATTGTCGGACTTGGATGGACACATTTGTTCGATTGTGCTTGCTCCCATGAGGAGGTCATGGCATTGAGAAAATGTGATCACCAGCTAAACATTGCGGCTATCGTTGTGGAGTTTCGATGAACATATCTATCTGTCTGACTGTGCTCGCTCCTGTGAAGAGGTTATGGCACTGAGAAAATATGATCGCCGGCCAAACCTTGATGCTATCATTGCCAGGCTTAGATGGACGTATATGTCCGATTATGCTTGCTACTATAAGGAGGTCATGGAACTTCTATGGGTGAGCATCATTAGAGCCAACTGGGGATGGTTGCTGCAGTTGTCGAGCTCATCGTTTGCGCAGGACCATTGGTGCTTAATCCTGGTGGGGAGACGTCGTCACTTTTACACGTCTGATCCTAATCCACCGACCATTACTAACTGATGGTGCTCGTTGCTATTGGATGAAGTTATCGCATGCATACTAAAAAATCTCCTAAGGTTTTAGTAGCCACTTAGTGGGGAGGTCTGATTCTTAGTCCGGGAGCTCCTCGGACCATGATGTCTTACCTTGTCTGGGCGGCTCGGTTGCTAGAATTGAGTTTCAAGATTCAACCTCCCATGAGCCGCTCGGTTGTTGAAACAAAGGCTTTTTGACTGGATCGCAGCCAATGGAGGAGCAGGTGAAGGCGTTCACCTGACTTAGCAGTAGTCTAAATATTTGAATTAATATAAACACACAAGTATTCATATGGTTGGTATGATAAATGGAACAAGCAAATAAATGTATTTATAACACTGGAGCAACCCGCATGAATGCACTTGACTTACCTGTGTTTGGTAGAAAATTGTTGGTAGCACCTTCTAGGGTGGAGGGCATTCTGTGCCGGCAGGACCAATTTTCTGCTCCAGGTGCATAGCGCATACGCCCCGATTTAAAGGATCATCAAGGATGAGAACGCTCTTCATCAGCGGGGTGATAATTTGTTCCGGCCGGCAACTCTTTGGCCGTAGCCTCTACACTCTGAAGGATTTGGTCCGTCATGTTGAACCGACACACTCTTGCCTTCTCGTTGACAGGCAATGGCTACCTGGCTGCATGATTTTGGATGTCAGGCTCTTATTACCGACACGCGACCCGTAGATACCGAGGGTGCCTTGTATGGTGCCCAGACAAGGTTTCCTAGCATGAAATGCCACATGTAAGGGGTTGAGATTCTGCTACTTCCAAGGGTGTTTCGGCCCGTTCTCTTTTTTGCACCTAATGCTCACAAGACGCTAGGAGCCCAACAAAGCATGGAAGTGATTTAGGTGGGGTACCGGATCGAAACATTGAACGCGGGGCTTGTGGCCGCTAGAGCTGTGAGGTTGTCAGGCTGCTAGATCTCTTGATAAGGCTATCTTTTTCTCCGATTTCTCCTTTTGGACACTTAGGTCTGGGAGTTGGCAGGTGGATCCCCCAATGTAGAACCTTTAGGTGGATACAAATGGCGTTGGGGTTGCTTAGGATAGGGCATATTTCTAAGTGACAAGCATATGCACGTTCGAGGTTGATCATTTGCCCGCATAGCTACCCATAGGGGGGTTGTCGCTGCAAGAGACGACGTCTCTGGCCGGAGCGCTGATTTGAACAGTAGTATTGACCATGTCTGTTCTCATAGGTGTGGTGGTTAGACTTTTTAATCGTAAATATATGGTACTAACAAAGCGTTCCTAGAGCCACTTCAATTCGATCTACTAAAAAGATTAGATGGCTTGCTAATTTATTTGACAATTTAAATTTAGAGACACATTAAATAACATTCTTTTTTATGCTCAACAAAATTTCTTTGTAAAAAAAGATGAGCATTGTACTTTTTTCGCATGTTTTTAATGACAGGGAGCAAGACGGTTAAGGCCTTATGAAATTTTTAATTATTGGCAGTTTTTGCTTGGGAATTAGATTTGTGACAAACAAATAAATTTTTTTAGTAATTGAATAAGTAGTTGTTGTCATTATTAATCTGCTAAAAGGAATAGTTGCTATTGGAAACTTATATTAAAGATTGTGTTTAATCCAATTACCATTTTGATATATAATGTATGAATCAAAACGATAGAGTAAATTTATTCTGGATTATTGCAGGTTCATGTTAAGCTCTAAGTGATAAATTATCAAGCTTGGCACTTGATATGTGTATAATCCACACTCAGTGTAGAAAACAGTAGTTGGACACATAAGGTCATGCATGAGGGGTTGCATATTTCAATCACTTTTTAACTCATTTTTTGCAGTTTCCAAATAAAAGAAAAAGAAAAAGAAAAAAATAAAATAATAGTAATGAGAAATCTTGGAGCAAAATCTTGAAAAATCCTTAACAATTAAGTAAATTTAAATCTTAATTTTTTACTTTTTTTTGCTGAAATTTCAAAATATTTTTATTTATATTTGCCTAAAATCTAGGATACATGTCTTTTCATTCTGTATATGTGTTATTCTATATCTCTTATGAAAATTAGCTTGCATACATGGCCTTTCATTTTTTAGATTTATGAGATTTTAAATTTCTTTGTTATATTCATGACAATTTCATGAAATCATGAAAGTTATTGATGAAATATCCACTTATATATGCATTTTTCTCCCAAAATGTTGATTGAATTCCCATAATGTAGTTAAGTTAAGCATTTTAATTATTGAAATCTGAAAAGATGTATTTATTTCATGGAAGACTAAGTACTTAATTATAATGAAGGGCTCAAAAAGTGCATAAGCTGCGCTCATTCTTAGTTTGAGCAAAAAGTTCCACACCTAATATAGATATAATAGACATATATACCAAGTTTTAATAGAATTTTTATACCTAATGTACACATAAATGATATATATAAATAGTTTTAATAAAACAGTAATACATAATATATGTATAAATAGCACACATGTATAATTTTGACAATATGGCATACTGGATGCATGAATTAGAGGACACGATGTGTTATAGCCAAAATGGCCTTTTCACTTAATGATCACGTGACTGGCGTATGTCACTAGTTTATTATAAAAGAGGTTTCTACTTAATTTTGGTTTAATTCTACATAGAAAATGAGAAGATAACAAGGAAACAGAGAATGAGAATTATCAAAAAAAGAATGACAATTTTAAAGAAAATACTTGAATTTTTTTTGCTTCATGTTAAGTGTATTTTAATCCTTATGTTTCTCTTTGTTATTGAAAATTAAGAAATTGATTTTTATATTTGATTAACTTATGAGATTCATGCTTTTAAGTTCGATATATTCATCCATTATAAGTTCTTTTTTGTTTTAAATTTGTATTTGTGGTCTTTATTTACCTTTTTTTTCAATTGAAATTATTTGTCCAAGTTTATAATCTTTATTTTGAAAATTTTAAATTTATTGAAGAATATCACTTGCAAATTTAAGTTTATGTAAGAATTTTAAAACATATCTACAATAAAATTAAAGTAAAATATTTGTTTCTAAATTTTAAAACATATATTCATTTTGTAGAGTTTTTATTTATTTGTACAATAAATCATTTTAAGTAATTGATCAAATATAATGTGACATATTTTAATATATTATTAGTAAATAAACGTCAAATAGCTATCACTCATGGGTTAAAAAAGTATGTTTGATCCCATTTGTAAAATATAATATATATAGACAATTATTTGAGGGCTTTAGTAATTTATAACTCTGTCTATAGGTAAAGTATGTAGATTGACCTTCAAAATTTTGGTCTTTTTAGCGAAACTTTTCTCCTGATTGTTAATTTTAAATTTTTGATTTTTCACTGGTAATTTTTTATATGTCATTTTACATATTCATAATAAATTATATGTCAATATCAATACTTTTTTTGATAAGTACATCCAAAAAAAGTAAAAAAAAAAAAGTTTACATTACATATATTCTCATGTCTTTTGCAAGGACTTGAACAATATTTATAAATAAGGGTCAAGTTCGAATGTAGTGTGCCCCATTCTTGCTTTGACATCATTAGATTTTTTTAAATTTTTACTAGTATATCGACTGTCTGATTGCCATTATAAAAAATGTGTTATGCTGTATTCTCAATCTCTCTCTGTGATGCGTTTGTAGTTTGTGATTGGCTCTCCATTTGGATCCATTTATTCGACACCATTGTTGAGTTTTTAAATTTTAATAGCCAAGTCTATTTCATTGATTACTTTGCTTAGGCCTTTGCACCATACTTTAATAGGAGCTACCAAATTGCCAAGACTTCAGTAGTGAGAATGTACGTGTTTCCAAGTCTGCGGGAGTATCCAATCAATGATAAGACTCTTCATCTTTTCTAGTTTCCCCAAATCCCTTTTGTCTAAACTTGTCAATCTTTACATCAATATTTATTTTTACAAAACCTACTTTGGGGGGATCCATCTATGGCTCCGATTGGTAGAACTCTCACGTAGCTGCGAGATGATGTGGGTACTTTGGTGTTTAGAAGCTAGTAAGCGGGTAGATTTCTCAAACTTTGGATGATAAGTTTCAATCCTCCTCAAAGATGTATACATTGTGCCATGTCCACAAGTACCATATTGTTGTAAGGAATTGATACAGGCACTATTGGTTAACCATGGAGACTGAGTTGAAGGTGAGCTACATGAGGAGGTTTTATAGTGTATACCTAGGTCTTACTTGGCGCCAAGTACAGCTTGTCAACCTCTTTAGCTCCCTAATAATCTCTAGTGATGTGGTTGATAGTTCCCAAGTGTTCGTATAAGTAACAGGAAGGGAAGATGTCATTTTTATTTTAAATCTATGAGAATTTATATGAAATTTGATCCTAAATACATGCCAAGTGGAGATATTTTATTTTGGTGAGGCTTGATTTTTTAGATATCAATCCATCTCATATCAATAGTAATCGGTTAGTCCTACATAAGATTGTAAGTCTTTTTGGTCACATATTTCTTAGATATAATGTCCCATTTTTAGTCTCCGTCCAAACGTAAGTAATCTACCACTTTAAATTTTAACTCTTCAGCAAGAACTAAACTATAAATGAAGTTCACTAGAAAACCCGTGCCATGCCCCGTGTCTATCAAGAATTTGATCTTTTGCCCATTTCCAATATCTTCTTTAGTTTCTTTACGAACTAAGTCCCTTGTCTTGAAAATGCTACACCAAATTATGGATACATTTTTCGTTCTTTTGACTTCAAGGAAGTTGGAATTCTTTATGCACTTGGCTCTGAATATCTAAGGCCATAGTTTGTTGAAGCCACTTCAAAGCTTCTACCCTAATTTTCTTAAAACGTCTATGTAGTTTCAGGTTTTTTAAAGTCTCAAAATTCTTATTTCTTTTTAGGTATAGACCTCTTACTAGTTAACAATATGTACTTTATAAGAAGTATATTTGTATTGTGTAGATCGTGTTTGCTTACACCAAAACTTGAATAAGAATTGCTCTACTGACTATATATATGTTTCTTGTCTTTCAATTAAGAAATGTTTTATTAAATTTATTAGTAATTATTTTACAATGTTCATCACTATTGTAGTTATGATTCATCCATGCTCCCAAATAGCTCCCAAGGTTCCGAACCAATCTAAATTAGTAGATTGCCTATAAATCTAAAGTAAATTCTTTTCAAATTCTTGGTGACACAAAAATCTATGAGTTATTGATGTTAAAGGTTTGCCCCATGGGTTGACAAAAGTGGTTAAGCAAGATCAAAATGTTGGTGAACTGGTTTTTGGTAGTATTTGCAAACAAAATGATATCATTTACAGATATGAGATGAGAAATGGACGGCTTAGATTTGCATGCTTTAACCGGTTTCCACTTCTCATTGAAAACTTTACTGTTGATGAGATACAAAAGATATTCAATATATAACACAAACAGGTAGGGGAAAAAAGGATCACTTTATCTAATATTACATGTTGAATAAAAGTTGTCAATAAATTTCTTGCTCCAAAGGATGAAGAAGGTGGACATGGTAATGCATTCCATTATAAGCCTTTGCAAGAGCTGATCTTCAGAGCTATTGCTACATTTCTCCCTTGGGATTTTCTCATGGTGTACAATATTTCTTGTGCTACCAAATTTCTCTTAGGTAAGAAGTTGCCTAAAGCTAAGTTGATAATTTTATTCATAGGTGTTGCGAATCTTAGAATAATAATTTTTATGATTATTTTATAATACGTTAAGTGTGGCAAGCCTAACTAAATAAAACTTTAAGAAGGATTTATGTTTATATTATATATTTTATTTAACTTTTAGCTCACTCGTATAATTTGCCATATTTCATATTATTAGACTTAAGATCACCAAGAAGAGTTAAATTGGTAAGTATTCTTCAGATGACCTTTACGTGAAGTTATAAAGTGTTTAGTATTTAGTGTGATAATTAATATATAATCTGATTTTAAATATAATTTAAGAGTATTTTAATTGTTATCATGTATAATTTGAATATAGTTTTACCAAAGTGGCCGGTGGGCTATAACCTGGATGACGTGTGATGGAGATATGTATGATTCTATTTTAGGTTTATTTTTCTGCTTATTGGTGATTGAGCAAGTATAAGATATTAATAATTAAATTGAGAAGTTTTGATCATATCTTAATACAGTTATATTTATATAGTTATATTTATGTTATGTTTTGAAATCACTAATAAATTTCATGCAACATTATAATGCAAATTTGAGGTCATGATAATAATTATGTTTGTTTGTATATGGTTTGAATCATGATATGTTTTATTATTTTTTTCTATTTAAGTTCAAATTTTTAAAACAATATAATTGCACAAAGCTTTTACTATGCACATATATTCACAAAAGAGTATAACTATTTTGAGTCTGTCATTATATAATTCTCATACTTTTTATATTATACAAAATGATATTATTATAACTCGAACACGTGATTCTAGATCACACAACTCTACTTAGATTTAATTTGATTATGGGTATACAATATGTAAATAAAAAATAAATTTTCATGCAAGTTACAAGTCTTTTCAAGCAGGTATTTTAAAAAATGTTAACATAGTAATTAAGCTTACTCTTACTCTTATTTGAGAACTAATATATAAATAAATAGCATGTCACTTTTTTTAATTAATTTTAATTTTTATTTTTGTGGATGAAACCTTGATTTTAGATAAAAGGTGGCCAAAATATATTTTCGGATGCAAAGAAATTTGCATAAAGCAAAGGAAGAAAAAAAATAATCATGTTATTTCATAAGCCTATTATAATGTTTAAAAAATATTAATATTTAAAGTAGTGTGAATATGATAATGATAGATCTTATTATCATGTGCACTCTAATAGTTAATAATATTGTATTTAAAATAGTGTGAATACCACAAAGATACAAATTTTAATCTTACCAAATTCATAGGTTTAGAACAATATGTGATGATTTTTTTTTTCTCTAACATAAGATTATACTACAAATATCTAAAAACCACAAATATTTTAAAAATCACTATCTATCTTCCCAAGGGGTATGTTATCTTGAAATAAATTTCTCAAAATGGCCTTTTAGGGAATTATATTGACAATTGCTTTGCATAAGGTCCATTTGGAAATATCAACTTCAAAAAAATAAAAATAAAAATAAACATACACACAGAAACTATAGTTTTCCTTTGACATTTTTTCTTGGGGCAAAAATGGATGATGTTGTTTTTGTATCGATGTAGTTTTTCTTTTGAAGTCTCTTTATGGGGAAAAAAAGGATGATAGTGTTTTTGTATCAATAGTTTTAGTTTTCAATCAGACGTATCTTTAATATTTAGACATATTTTCTCATTTCTCATATAATTTTGGTTCGAAAATCCAAGCATATACGGGTACAACAATTAAGATAATGAAATAATTATCCAGCAAGAAAAGAAAAAGAAAGACAGAAAAAAAAAAGGTTCCAAAATTATTTCTGGTTATGTCGCAAAAGACAGAGGCTCTTACCTGTACCATATTATTGGCAATATCAAGAATCCAAAATCCAGTCACAAAGACAGCAACTGCTCTTGGCTTGGTGTGACTGTCCAATGAATCACCAAATCTCTTCCCAATGTCGGCGGCAAAGCCAATGAACACTACTGCGACACAAATGAGGGTGGTTCCACTGGCGATGAACGGCTTCCGGCGGCCGAACTTGGATGTCAATCGATCACTGATGTAGCCGACAATGGGCTGGACAACCATGCCGGAAATCGGGCCACATAGCCAGATGAAGGAGGCCCATGTATGAGGCACCCCAAGATGTTGGACATATGGGGTCAGGAGGGAAAGTTGAAGAGCCCATCCAAATTGGACCCCGGCTGCGATTGAGGCCACGACGAGGAGTTTCCAGAGGGGACTACTTAGCTCAGGTGACTCGTGATTGGTGTCCATGGCGACGACGACGATCGATTCGTCTTGGAAGGGGGAGTAATCGTGTCAGTTACTTCTCAGAGGTTTTTATTATCTTTTTTTATTAAAAAAAAAAAGACCGATATCTTAGCACGATATTTGGTCTGATCCTCTCTGCTGGTGGTGGAATTTTCTGTCCTTTTATGAGTAAGGAGGAAGGATGACGAAGGAATGTGAGTAAATTGAAATGTGAGAGGAACACTGAGAGGAAATTAGGTTTTGGCAAGGAAAGAGAATAATAATATTGAGGGAAGTGAAAGAGTTGGAGAAATTAAGAGTGGGGAGTGGTGAGATTTAATGTGGTTTTGCCGTTCAATGTATTGAATACCGGCAGGAAATGTTTCCATATATTTCGTTTGAAATCAAAACAAAATTATCCTCCTTTCCTAGCAATTCTTCCTAAGAAAACTTTCTTTCCATATTTGTTAAGGTATGCTTTTAAGATATACGTAAGCATGAGGATAACCTTGATTTTGTCCATCTGTTTCTAAGTGGCAGATTTTTTTAAAAAAAACAAAAAAAAAATCCTGGAAACGATGACTTGTGATTCATCATTTCAAGGATTAAGGGCGCAGGAAAATTCAGCAGTTTGAATTTGGAAAAAAATAATTAAAATCTCCTTAATATTCTTTTTCTTTCAAATAAAAATTTATTTTAATATTAAATTCACATAACGTTGCATTTGCCAAGTTTCAAGTCCTATGGTAATGATAAAAGATTTTCGAATAATAAAAATCTAAAAATAGTGATCTAATTTTGAATTTTTAAGTAATGATTTGGATAAATTGATATTAAAAAAATTAGAATAAAATTCAGTAAATATAAAGTTGATATATTTTATACTTTTTGTCAAATTTATCAATAAATAATTTAAGTGGGTTTGATGTATGTGAAACAATATTTTGTTTTTTAAAGATATTACTAAGAAAATTATATAGCAGATACGCTGTGTAAAAGTCGTAAAAATTAATACTATATAATACGTTACTAAGCTAGAGCAATAATAGTTTAAATAGAAAAAAGGCGAACCGGACTTAATGTGATGTTAGAGGAAGTTCAATATTATATGGGTCATATTCAGTACAAATGGCACGAAGATTAAAATATTATTCTATTGACTATGAACCTAGAAAATGATAGAACACAATTAAGAATTCAGTGGCCAATAAAATTATTATTTAGTCGTATTGGGATACGACACTCCTAGGTGAGTTATATTACCGTTGTATATGCTTATACATAAGTAATTCGTTTATTTGTTTGTTTTTTTTTTTCCTTCATGTTTTCTGCTAATTTTGGTGTTGATGCACAAGGAGCGTCCAAGCTTGAGCTCGATCTATGAGTGTGCTAAGGGTGCTCAAGATGGAGCATGAGCTGCAAAATACGGAGAGTGTGGGGTGTGTGAGGTGCAGCTCGAGTGGTGACAAGTAGATTATTTGCGGGTAGTGGCACTGCAGCTCTACGTGAAATTTCTGGCTCGCATATAAAATGAGACGTGAGGTTAATGTTTTTCAAATTATAAGTCATGATATCAGTATAAAAACATAATAATAATAATTATTATTATTATTATTATTATTATTATTATTATTATTATTATTATTATTATTATTATATCAAATATAAAATTTAATCGTGTCAATTACTTCTCAGAGATTTTTATTATCTTTTTTTATTAAAAAAAAAGACCGATATCTTAGCACGATGTTTGGTCTGATCCTCTCTGCTGATGGTGGAATTTTCTGTCCTTTTATGAGTGAGGAGGGAGGATGACGAAGGAATGTGAATAAATTGAAATGTGAGAGGAACACTGAGAGGAAATTAGGTTTCGGTAAGGAAAGAGAATAATAATATTGAGGGAAGTGAAAGAGTTGGAGAAATTAAGAGTGGGGAGTGGTGAGATTTAATGTGGTTTTGCCGTTCAATGTATTGAATACCGGCAGGAAATGTTTCCATATATTTCGTTTGAAATCAAAACAAAATTATCCTCCTTTCCTAGCAATTCTTCCTAAGAAAAATTTCTTTCCATATTTGTTAAGGTATGCTTTTAAGATATACGTAAGCATTGTTAGGGATCACTCCCATGAAGAAGTTCTTGTAATCGAAGAACTTGGGTGGAGTACGAATGTGCTGTTTTATAAAGGAAAGGAATTCCGGTCAACAAGTATGTTGACCGGATGAGCAATAACGAGGAATTGGCCCGGCTTGGCGGTTAAGTAAACTGTTTTACTAAGAGATTCCGAATAGCAAATTTCAGACGGTGCGGGGATGTTGGCCGGTCTCGTGAAGAACATAAGCGGCCAACGATTTGGCCGCCCGCCGAGAATTACGAGCGAGTGCCAAATCTCGGTAGATCTTACGGAGATCGTGATCTCAGACGGTTTTATAGGAGGCCGTACTTTTAGATAGGGAATATTCATATTGTTAGAAGGAACAGTTTTTGTCCTTTTATATATTGAATATTGCCCTAAATCTTTTTTTTTTTTATGAGTGTGAGAGTGTGTGTGTGTGGCTAAGTGTAAGAAAGAGTATGAGAGAAAAACGGTGAAGGAAGCAGAAACCGATAGTAATTGTGTGTGTTGTTATTGCTCTGTTCTTCAATCTTTTCCTTGTTCTCTACTGTGTAACAGGGAATTTGTTCCCAAATTGCCCACATAGTGAAATACGTTCGATGGACAGATCGTCCCGTGGTTTTTTCCTTGATTGATAAGGGTTTTCCACGTAAAAATTCTTATGTTGATTGTTCTTCTTCATTCATATTCTTTACTGTGTTATCGGAGTGGGAAAGTCGAACGCCATCTTTCCCAACAAGTGGTATCAGAGACAGGTTCCAAACTTTGTTTTAATGGCATCCTCATCGTCAAAGAATCTGCCATTCAACATTGAGCAGTTCAATGGGCAGGGTAACTTCATTCTCTGACAAGAAAGGGTGAAAAATATTCTGACGAGGGAAGGGACAGTGAAGGCGTTGAAGAAGAAGGACGAAAAGTCTGAAAATCTGACCGATGATGAATGACAAGACAATAGAGATTTTGTAAACTATACCATTAAGCTTTGCCTAGCGGATAACATTCTCCAAGAAGTTCTTGGCCTAACTGATCCGGCGGAGGTCTGGGAGAAGTTGGAGAGTCGTTACAAGTCCAAATCTCTGACAACCAGACTGCACGTAAAGAAGCAATTTTATGGCTTACGGTTATCAGAAGGATGGAGTTTTGAGAAACACTTGGACGAGTTTAACCGGATATTGATGCAAATGTCTGCTCTTGATGAGGAAATCAAGGAGGAGGATAAGGCGTTGGTCCTGTTGGCTTCTCTGCCGGCCACTTATGATCATATCGTCACAACCTTGCTGTTCGGTAAGGATACTTTAAGGTTGGATGAGGTTATTACCTCTCTGTTCATGAACGAGTCCAAAATGTCACAAGGAACCTCACCGTCCTCTCATTTTGAGATCCTGGTAACCGAATCCAGGGGAAGAAGCAGAGGTCGCCACCAGAAGCCAGGAGAAAAGGGTCGCAGCAAGTCACGATCCAGATACCAAAACCTGGAGTTCCATCATTGCGGCAAAAAGGGCCACATCAAGAAGTATTGCTTCAAATGGAAGCAGAAAAATGCAGAGAAGGAGAAAAGTGACAAAAGACGTGGGGAGGAAACGTCCTCCGTCTCAGTAGTCACAAGTGTGGATCTCCTGTTGACATGTCAATGGGATGTGGCAAACCTGACAGACATGAAATCCGGCTGGGTAATTGATTCAGGCGCTACTCTACATGTCACATCCAAAAAGGGACTGTTTACATCCTATACTCTAGGAGATTTTGGAGTAATTAAGATGGGTAATAAATGAATGTCTACCGTTGTAGGCAGATGAGATATCATTCTGGTCACAAATAATGGCACGAAGCTGCTGCTTAAGGATGTGCCCCACGTTCCTGACATCCGTTTGAATGTCATCTCAGCCATCGGCTAGATAATAAAGGTTACTGCAACACCTTCTGTGAAGGTGAGTGGAAACTGACCAGGGGGTCTCTTGTTACAGCGAGAGGGAAAAAGTGCTCCGGTCTATATGTGATGAAGGTTTGTGCCATGGCCGGAGATGTGAACGCTACAATTTGTAAGGAGACAGAAGATTTGTGGCACGGAAGGCTGGGCCACATGAGTGAAAGGGGATTGTCTCACTTGGCCAGGAAGGGTCTAATCAACGGAATGAAGGAGGACAAGATGAAAACGTATCCCCACTGCTTGGCCGGGAAATAAAGAAGAGTTTCTTTCAATGGAGTTTCGTCAAGCCCAAATAATGGACTATTTGATCTCATCCACACAGATGTGTGTGGTCCATTCAAAGAGAAGTCGATTGGTGGTGCTCAGTATTTTGTTTCCTTTATTGACGACTGTTCTAGAAGGCTGTGGGTTTACCCACTGAAGACCAAGGATCGGGTTCTTGGTATTTTTGAGCAGTTTCATGCTCTTCTAGAGTGTCAGACGGGGAAGAAGCTGAAAGTCGTCCGAAGTGACAACGGTGGAGAATATTTTGGACCCTTTAATGCCTACTGCTGGTCACATGGTATTAGGCATCAGAAAACACCACCGAAGACACCTCAGCTGAATGGAGTAGCAAAACGGATGAATCGTACACTCTTGGAGAGAGTACGTTGTATGCTCTCTGAAGCAAAATTTCATGCTTCGTTCTGGGAAGAAGCACTCCGGACTGCGACCTACATTGTCAACAGGTCGCCGAGTAAGCCTTTGATGGGTGAAGTGGCGGAGAAGATATGGACGGGCGTAGAGCCGTCCTATGATCATTTGCGGGTGCTCGGGTGTAAAGCATTCATACACGTCCCAAGAGACGAAAGGACGAAACTGGAGCCAAAGATGATACAATGCGTCTTTCTGGGCTATGGAGAGGATGAGTTGGGCTACAGATTTTATGATCCTGCCACCAGGAAACTTGTCCGGTTAAGAGATATAACCTTTGTTGAAGATGAGACAATTGAAGACATTGGTAGAAAGGCAAATTGTAATGATGGACAAACGGATAAAGTAAGTATCGAAGATGTTTATCCTGTATCATTAGAAGGCGGTAACTGTGGTCCTGAGGCAATTGAGAATACTGGAGAGGAGATCATGGCTCCTGATGATGACCAGGCGGAAGCCATCCCTCAACCGGCCGAAGAAGTTGCCATTAGATGATCTTCTCGGAACAGACGACCGTCCGTTCATCTGTCCCCCAGGGAATATATTATGCTTACTGATACCGATGAGCCTGAAGATTATGAAGAGGCTGTAAACGGCGAAAGCAAGGAGAAATGGCTAGAGGGCATGAAGGATGAGATGAGTTCTCTTCATGAAAATCATACCTTTGATCTTGTTAAACTTCCAAAGGGAAAGAAGGCTCTGAAGAATAAATGAGTCTTCCGGTTGAAAGCGGACGAGAACACCAAAGAGCCAAGATACAAGGCTCGACTGGTGGTGAAAGGTTTCGGACAACGGAAAGGAATTGATTTTGATGAGATATTTGCTCTGGTAGTGAAGATGTCTTCCATACGAGTGGTATTGGTCTGGCTGCCGCCTAGGACCTTGAGGTGGAGCAAATGAATGTCCAAACTGCATTCCTCCATGGAGAGCTTGAGGAGGAGATTTACATGGAACAGCCAGAAGGCTTTGAGGCTAAAGGAAAGGAACAACTTGTATGCCATTTGAGGAAAAGTCTGTATGGCCTAAAGAAAGCTCCTCAACAGTGGTATAAGAAGTTTGAGTCTGTTATGGCCGGCCAAGGGTATCGGCGGACTACTCGTGACCACTGCATTTTTGTACAGAGATTTACTGATGATGATTTTGTCATTCTTCTTCTATATGTGGATGATATGTTGATAGTTGGACGAAATGGTGCTCGAATAAAGGGGCTGAAAGAGCAACTTGGGCAGTCATTTTCTATGAAGGACTTTGGATCGACGAAATAAATTCTGGGAGTCAGAATTATACGTGATCGGAAGGCTAGAAAATTGTGGCTGTCTCAAGAAAGCTACATTGAGAAAGTGCTCCAACGGTTCAACATGGACAAGTCGAAGCCCGTGAGCACACCCTTGGCGAATCATTACAGGTTTAGCACTCGTCAATGTCCTTCCTCGGATGACGAGAAGAGATACATGAAAGGTGTGCCCTATTCCTCTGCTGTGGGAAGCCTTATGTATGCCTTGGTGTGTACCAGACCGGACATAGCTCATGCCATCGGGACAGTTAGCCGTTTTCTATCAAATCCAGGAAAGGAGCACTGATCCGGGGTGAAATGGCTCATGAGATATATTCGGGAAACTTTTAAGAGGTGCTTGTGTCTTGGAAGTGACAAACAGCAGTTGGTGGGATACTCAGATGCGGACATGGCCGGAGATATTGATACAAGCAAATCTACATCGGGTTACTTGATAAAATTTACGGATGGTACAGTTTCTTGGCAGTCCAAGCTACAAAATTATGTAGTTCTATTTACAACTGAAGCCGAATATATTGTAATTACAGAGACGTGCAAGGAGATGTTGTGGATGAAGAAATTTGTTTAAGAGTTGGGTCTTCAACAGGAGAAGTACAATGTATTCTGTAACAGTCAGAGTGCAATACATCTCTGCAAGAATTCTTCGTTTCACTCGAGATCTAAGCATATTGATATTCGGTACCATAGGGTGAGGGACGTGCTGGAAGTTGGTCTATTATCACTGCAGAAGATTGGTACTGAAGACAATGGAGCAGACATAATGACTAAGATTCTAACAAGAGGAAAGAATGAGGCATGCTGCAAGATAGCCGGGCTAATGGATCCAACTTCCTCACGGTCGTGAGGGGAAGTTTGTTGGGGATCACTCCCGTGAAGAAGTTCTTGTAATCGAAGAACTTAGACGGAGTACGAATGTGCTGTTTTATAAATGAAAGAAATTCCGGTCAACAAGTATGTTGACCGGATGGACGGTCAACGGGTTGTTGACCGGATGAACGGCTAATAGGGAGTTGATCGGCTTGGCGGTTAAGTAAACCGAATTTACCAAGAGATTCCAAAAGAGCAAATTTCAGAGGGTCAACAGGGATGTTGACCGGTCTCGTGAAGAACGCAGACGGCCAACGGTTAGCTGCTCGCCAAAAATTACAGAACAACGCCAACTCAACAAATCTTCTGGAGATACATGATCTCAGACGGTTTTGCAGGAGCCGTACTTTTGGACAGGGAAATATTCATATTGTTGGAAGGAACCGTTTCTATCATTTTATGTATTGAATATTGCCCCAAATCTTTTTTTTATGGGTGTGACAGAGTGTGTGTGTGCGGCCAAGCGTAAGAGAGAGTAGGAGAGAAAAACGGTGAAGGAAGCAGAAACCGATAGTAATTGTGTGCGTTGCTATTGCTCTGTTCTTCAATCTTTTCCTTATTCTCTACTGTGTAACGGGGAATTTGTTCCCAAATCGTCCACATAGTGAAATGCGTTCGATGGACAGATCGTCCCGTGATTTTTTCCTTGATTGATAAGGGTTTTCCACGTAAAAATTCTTGTATTGATTGTTCTTCTTTATTCATATTCTTTACTGTGTTATCGAAGCGGAAAAATAGAACGCCATTTTTCCCAACAAGCATGGGGATAACCTTGATTTTGTCCATCTGTTTCTAAGTGGCAGATTTTTTTTTTTAAAAAAAATAAATAATCCTGGAAACGATGACTTGTGATTCATCATTTCAAGGATTAAGGGCGCAGGAAAATTCAGCAGTTCGAATTTGGAAAAAAATAATTAAAATCTCCTTAATATTCTTTTTCTTTCAAATAAAAATTTATTTTAATATTAAATTCACATAACGTTGCATTTGCCAAGTTTCAAGTCCTATAGTAATGATAAAAAATTTTCGAATAATAAAAATCTAAAAATAGTGATCTAATTTTGAATTTTTAAGTAATGATTTGGATAAATTGATATTAAAAAAATTAGAATAAAATTCAGTAAATATAAAGTTGATATATTTTATACTTTTTGTTAAATTTATCAATAAATAATTTAAGTGGGTTTGATGTATGTGAAACAACATTTTGTTTTTTAAAGATATTACTAAGAAAATTATATAGCAGATACGCTGTGTAAAAGTCGTAAAAATCAATACTATATAATACGTTACTAAGCTAGAGCAATAATAGTTTAAATAGGAAAAAGGCGAACCGGATTTAATGTGATGTTAGAGGAAGTTCAATATAATATGGGTCATATTCAGTACGAATGGCATGAAGATTAAAATATTATTTTATTGACTATGAACCTAGAAAATGACATAACTCAATTAAGAATTAGGTGGACAATAAAATTATTATTTAGTCATATTGGGATACGACACTCCTAGGTGAGTTCTATTACCGTTGTATATGCTTATACATAAGTAATTTGTTTATTTCTTTGTTTTTTTTTTCCTTCATGTTTTCTGCTGATTTTGGTGTTGATGCACAAGGAGCGTCCAAGCTCGAGCTCGATCTATGAGTGTGCTAAGGGTGCTCAAGATGGAGCATGAGCTGCAAAAAACGGAGAGTGTGGGGTGTGTGAGGTGCAGCTCGAGTGGTGACAAGTAGATTATTTTCGGGTAGTGGCACTCCAGCTCTACGTGGAATTTCAGGCTCGCATATAAAATGAGACGTGAGGTTAATGTTTTTCAAATTATAAGTCATGATATCAGTATAAAAACATAATAATAATAATAATAATAATAATAATAATAATAATATCAAATATAAAATTTAATCAAAATTAAGATTCAACTATCAAAATTAGGTTAGACACTATATACCAATATCATAAGCAATATAATTAGATATAAATAATATGGACCCAAAAATAATCAAACTTTTTTGTTTCGGCCCAAATTAATACTACACCTATTAACACTACAGGGAAGAGAATATAAACAAAATCAAAATATACTAACAGCGAAAACTCATACATACTTTGACCGTTCACGGTGGGTGCATGTCAAGGATGGCTTGTATCTTTTTGAAGTTTGACTCGATTCCCCGCTGTGATAAGATGAAGCGCAAGAACCTCCCTGAGGTTACACCAAATGTGCACTTGGTCAGGTTGAATTTCATTTGGTATACTTGAAGAACTTCAAAGGTCTCGTTCAGGTTGTGAACATGGTCGTCAGTGGCCTTGCTCTTGACAAGTATGCCATCGATGTACACTTCTAAGTTCTAACCGAATTTACCTTTGAACATCTTGTTTATGAGACACTGGTAAGTTGCCCTAGTATTTTTAGGACCAAAGGGTATGACCTTGAAGTAGTAGGTCTCCTAATCAATCATGAAGAATGTATCCTCCTTTTCATTTGGGCTCATCTTGATTTGATTATAGCTTGAGTAGGCGGTCATAAAACTAAGCGATTCGAGGCTTGATGTAGAATTCACCAATAAGTTGATTCTTAACAGCAAGAAGCTATCTTTTGGGAAAGTCTTATTCACGTCGGTGAAATCGACGCACATCCATCACTTTTCATTACTCTTCTTGATGAGGACCATATTGGGCAATCAGTTCGGGTACTATACCTCCCTGATGAACTCTACGTCGAGCAGTTTCTTTACTTCCTCTCTGATCGCGATTAGCTTCTCGATGGAGTAGTTCCTTCACTTCTACCAAATGGACTTATAACTGAAATTGACGCCCAACTTGTGGACCATTACTCTAGTTGGTATCCCTAACATATTAGTAGGGGTCCACACAAAGACATCAAAGTTCTACCTAAGGAAGGTTATGAGCAAGTCACGGAGGTGACTCAGCAAAGAACTCCTGATTTACACACACTTCTCAAATTCGTTGGGATCTAAGAGAACTTGGTCAGTTGCTTCTTCCAATTGGGCTTGCTGTAGGGTGGTTTTGTCATGGAAATTGAGGTCATAGATCGACTGTTTAAAAGCCGCTTGTGTGATTTGGGATAGGTAACATGCCCGATTGATCACTTGGTCGCCTTGGACCTCTCTGATGTCCTGCAGGGTTGGGAGCTTTATCTTCAAATAGGAGATCGACGTCACTACTCTAAATGCTGTCAGGCAAGACCATCCCCAGATTGTGTTGTAGTCCGAGGGGAGGTCGACTATAAGGAACGTGAGCATTCTGAAGGCCATGCATAGGTGCGTCCCCAACTTGACCTCTAGTTTGGCAGCTCCTTATACAAGTACCGACTTGTTGTCCAGGCTGTACAGTGTTCCCTCGATTGGTTTCATTTGGCTCTTTTTCGATCCAAATTTAAAAAAAGTATCAAGATACAGTAAATTCTAGAAACTTTCATTATTAAAATGAATTCGTTTCAGCTAATAGTCTGTCGTACTATCTGAAATAAGAGCCGATACAACTAGGGGGTCTTAATGGGGAGTTATTATATTAGTCATATTGTCATTATTAAAACTAATAATATCAATCCTAACTCCTGCCCTGGCCTTCTTACTGCTAGAAGTAGTCTCTGGGCGATCCCAGATGCTGCCTTTGGCTAGCTTGGTTGTCACCATACTGACGACCCCAGCCGCAACTTAGTTCCTCTGCTACTCTTGTGTGTCTTCTCTTGCCGCTACAGAGCCTGTCCCGAGTTTTGTAGGAACCTGGTCAGATGTCCTCAACGGACCAGGTCTTTAATCTCCTTCTATAGAATCTGATAGTCCTCGGTGCTATACCCTAGAGATCAATTGTAGTGAAAGTATTTAGACTAATCTCCTCCCTTCAAGTTCCTCTATGCCTTAGGCCATTTCAAGAACTTTTTGTCTTGAATTTGTATCAAAATATTTTCATAGGTGTTGCTCAATGGAGTATGATTCAGACGCCTATACTCCCTTCGGACACCTGGCTCAGACCATGATTGCTTTTGAGGTTCACAAGAGCAGTTGTCATCCCCGCTCCTCTTCTTTCTGCCAGCTAGCCCCTCAGCGGGTTGGTCCATGTACTCAGGGTGTTTCACATTGTTGGCTTCTTTGGCTACTATGTAGACCCAAGCGATAGCTTCAACTTTTTTGAATGTCTGAGGGTGCTGGTGGGCCAAATGCTTGAAGAGCTTTCCTATCTCGAATATGGTGATGAAGGCATTCAGCTTCACCCTGTCAAGGAGTTTGGATATTTTATAGGCCTCGACGATGAACCAAGTTAGAAAGCGCTTCAAACCTTCTTCCTACTTTTGTCGGAGGCGAACGAGGTGCCATGGGTACTTGTCCTCCGTCTGGCTAGAGGCAAACTTGCATAGGAAGTAATCGGCGAGCTCATCGAATGATCGAATCAAATTTGGTTGGAGATCGTAGAACTAGATTCAAACGTCTTCCTTGAGAGTTAGGAGGAAATATTGGAATATAGTGGCCTCGCCTTGGCCCTAGAAGGTCAATAGTGGTCCATTGGGTTAGTACTTCTGTCGTACGCATCCAATGTGGGCATTTTAAACTTGAGGGGAAGTGGCTATGTCCAGATATCCATCGTGAATGATGATCTCCTCAGATTAAGGGACTACCAGCTAACATCCCCCTAAATACATGTTGCAAGATTTTCTCCACCTTCTCCTCCATTCGGGGGAAGGATGCGTTCCTTTTAGTATTGAGGAAGGCCCTAAGCTCTAATGTCTCTGGGGCAACATGCAAATCGCGGTGACTATTAGCCCATGGTGGTCGCATACTGCATAAGGCTTCTCCTTGGGTTGTGGGGCTCCTGTCGCTATGGGAGTTGCGAGGGTTCCACCGCTTTGGATTTTCCTCTCGCGTCTCGCTACTAGCCTGGCCCTGCGGCTGCATCCAAGCCCTACTACTCAAGGCCGCCTAGACCTTGGCGTCGTTGAGCCCTAGGGTCTTCACAATAAGGTGCTTATATGTCTGGTTCCTTCGTCTTATGGCCAAAGCCTGAGTGATGGGAGGGAGCCCCCAACTGCTACCCATCCATGCGGGCAAAAAATGCATGGAGCATTTGCTTCATGTCTCTCACCTCGGCGGTGAGTTCATATACATCGAGCTCAAGCTGCTCGCAAGCCTAACTACCCACTGAGGGGTCATTGCCATGAGGGGTGGCATCCCTTGCCGACACTCTAACTTGCACTATAGTGTTGACCATCTTTTTGTCTGAAAGTGAATGTGGTGGTTGGCGATTAGACTTTTAAGTATCCCTAGATCAGGTGCCAATGAAGTATCTCTAGATCTGGATTATTATACGGATTAAAAAGCCATTGGATCTTCTACGTCGGGTCAAACTCAAACGGGTCCAACCTCCGTCTCTACTAGTTTGGGTCATGTACACCACAAACAACGAACAAGGGATTAGAGGGTTGACGGAATTTACTCCCCAATTTATCCTTCGACACTCAAATCAGAAATCTTTCTTAACAAGTGAAAAAATACGATGATATAGGAAAATATATTAATACACTTATGTGGGGGAAAGTAAATTTTGTGGAGGATTGGGCTCCGTGAATGTGCTCAACAAGGAACGACTTTGAGAGCTGAAGGAGGGATAGGCTCCGATAGTGCGCTCAACGGGAAATGGCTTTTAGGACTAGTGTGGGAGCAAGAACTGTACGATCGAAAAAGAGTTTGGTTCTTTCTGAACTCTTATATGTTAATTTTAGACCCTCCCTTCTCCTACGATAGAGAAGGGCATTTATAATGTTTCGTAATGGTGGCATTGCGTCAAAGCTTGCAATAGATGTCTTGGCAAAATTCGCCGACTTGTTCTAGAGATGGTCATGGTCAACATATTAGTTGTTACCTTGCAATGGAGGAGCAACCACGAATGGTCCTTACTGACATTATCCTGACTATTCCGACAAGTGATTTGTTGGGCCATACTAGTCGTAGAAGCGTCTTGGTAGTAGCAACGTCTTTTCTGACCGTTGATTACAACCACCAATGATAGGCGCCTACGTCGACGGCCTCTACGTTGGCTAGACTATCGCCGCTAGGTTGAAGGGTTCCTTCATCGTGATTGGTCGCGCTATAGGGAATATCTGCTGGGCCTGACCGGCCCCTATCTCCAATGACCCACTATGCATTGCCGTTCTGGGTTTTACCATTTAGGCTTTCTGGGCTTCGGTCCTCGTGGAACTTTGTTTTGCAAATGAGCCTGGATCAGACTTGGATCGGCGCATAGCATAGTTAGACCTATCAAATAGCGATGTGATAAACTTTGTAGAGAAATTAAATATGTTATGTTACATGACAATCTTTCCATGTTCAATACCTAAGTTCAATATATAATTGAACAAAGTTATACATTAGAACAAAATTTAATTAATATTTTACAGGTCATCTTCTTTTAACACTTTGTTTGTATGATAATATATTCTGGAATGCTATAGTTTATGATTTATTTTGGATATTTGAAAACCTTAGAACAAATTATTATTTCTGTCCTTTAAAAATACAACATGCCAACAGTTCCAATTTTACTTGTTTTAGAACTTTTTAACAAAAATACCACTATACTTTTCTGTAAACTGCCTAAAACGCGAGGACACAGCCTTGGGGGTCTAGGATTGGACTTGTACTACGTGTCTGATTCCAACATCAAAACTCAAGGAATGTATAATCTTTTCTATGATCCTACATCAAAACTTAAGCAATGCATAATCTTTTCTGATGATATCATTCACTGGAAATTCATTCCGGACCCACAAAGCAAAGACTGCAAATTCATTAAAAAAAAAAAACTTGCCAATGATCAACACATTTGTTATGTCCAACTTCAGAGATGATTTACTTGTAAATGCAGTCACAAAATAATCTCCCATCTTCCTTGCCCGCACCATTGTAGGAGCTTAGATGTGTGTTGGGTACCCAAACAAGGGGCGCTCAACGGAGGCCGTTGGATTTAATCCAAAGGCCCCTATTTTCATTATTTAAAAAAAGAAAATTTTGAAAAAAAAAAAAAGATGAAGCACATACGGCTATTTGATGGAAAACGTATCCAACGGTTGCGGAAAACCTTTTAAAAAGTAAGGTTTTTTTTTTTAGAAAAAAGGAGGGCACATGCAACCATTTGATAGAAAATGCATCCAACGGTTGCAGATTTGTCTAAACGAAACTTATTTCATCTTCTCCATTTGTCCATTCAGCACCGCTCTCTCTCTTCCTCTTTTCCTCTTCTCTTCTTCATTTTGCGGAGCGGCGCTATTATTGTCATTGTTGCCGTAGCTGTTGTCGTCGCATAAGAGAGAGTTACTGCTACCGTGGCCGTTATTTGGTGTTGTCGTTGTCTATTGTCGTTGTTTGCAGCTGCCAACACTGTTTATCATCACATGTCAAGCAAGTAATCTCCTCCATTTCTTAAAACCAACTATAAATCGACCTTATTATTATTAAAATTTAAAGATTTGTTACTTAAGACTCTGCGGACGCTGAATATTTGAGTCGGAAGAGAAATCATATAAGAATAGAGTTCATTACTCTGTTTAGCTATGATATTTGAATTTAGGAGTCGGGTGTGTGTAAATGGTAAGTGTGTGTTTGTACCAATGTATAAATGTATATATATTTATATGTATATATATAAATATATACTCCTGTACATAAATATATTTATATAATATAAGTCGGGTGTGTATATGTTTATATATGTACAAATGTAGCTGTACATGTGCATACATACATACATACATATATATACACACACATATACTACGTGTCTATATATATATGTATGCATAAACATAACTGTATGTACGTACCATACTACGTATATGTGTGTATGTTCAGTGTGCAGTGTATCTACATATGTATGTATACAAATTTATATACATATATAAATATATTAATATATGTATTGTCTATGAATTGCTCCTCTTGCGAATAACGTAATGTTGCTACTGTTTTGTTTGCTCCTACAGTTGTATAATGGATGAAAATGCTTCAAAAATTGGTATGATTTTTGAAAACATGGATGATACTTGAAAGTATTGGAAGCAGTATTGTACTCGAATGAGATTTTCAATATGAAAGCATTTAGTTAGGAAATCTAAAATTGATAAGTTAAATATATCTAGAACGTTTTGTTGTTTAAGAAAAAAACGCATCTACCAGACAAGTGATGGGGTGAAAATGCAAAACAACGATGGAAAATATGTTGTGGTTGTCCCGTTAGGATGGATTGTATCCTTATTAGAAAAACTGAGAAAATAAGTGTTAAAAACTTTATTAAATCACACAATCACGAACTCAAACCTCCAAAAACAAGACACATGTTTAGATCACAAGAGAAGGTTTCAAAATTGCACGGTCATTTAATTAACATGGCCCAAGACGCCGGTTTGAGACCTTATCAAACCCACAAGCTAATTGTAATTGAGACTGGTGGTAGGAGTAATGTGGGTTACACAGCAAAGGATCAAAAAAACTTTTCTCCGTGGTATGAGACAACAGTGTATGGAGTTTGGTAAGGTAGGGACAGTACTTTCTTATTTTCAAAAGAAAAAATTACAGAACTCTTTATTTTTTAGCGACATGCAGTTGAATAACAAAGACTGTGTGACTAATTTATTTTGGGTGGATCCAAACCTAATTATTGATTATCAAGTATTTGGTGATATCGTTATATTTTATGCAACTTATGGGATGAATAAAGGTTTGTAGCCTTTCGATGTCTTTACAAGTTTCAACCATCACAGATTGACCGTTGTTTTTGGAGCTGTATTATTGTATGATAAAACGACCGACTCTTTTGTTTGATTCTTTGAGACCTTTTTGAAATGTCACAGTTGGCAGGCTTCCCAAACTATTTTTACTGATCAAGGTATTGTAATGGCGAAAGCTCTGTGTTGGTGGTTGCTGTCAACATGGCATAGTTTGTGCACTTGGCATTTTATATAAAATGCCACTAAATATCTTGGGAATAGTGATGGGTTGCTTTTCAAGTTTAGTAAATTTATATATGGATACAAGAATGAAAGACAATTTAAGAGTACTTAGTCAACTGTGATGTTTACAAAGGAAGGCAGTCATGCAAGGTTATGGTTAGATGGAATCTATTGTCTAAGATATAAATGGACTGCGTGTTTTATGAAAAATTTCTTTACGTTGGGAATTAAAAGTATTCAACTAAGTGAAAGTCTTAACAGTGATCTAAACAATCATTTGAGATATGATCTTAATGTTATGAATTTTCTTCATCATTTTGATAAAGTTATTGAAAAGAAGAGATATAAAGAATTATATTTTGAATATAAATCAAGACAAAAAAATTCTCAATTTAATAACGATTGATTGTCTAATAATGATTCAAGCCTCAAAAATATATTCTCCGACAATTTTCAAGCTTGTTCAAGTGGAATTGTTAAAGATAATGAGTATACGTGTACTTTCTCGGCAAGAGCCTATTTATGTATTAGGGTTACATACAAATCTATTTGCCTCCTATCGTATTTCATTTGATCCTCACACACAAATTGTGCAACGTGGCTGCCGAATGTTTGAAATCTCAAAAATTTTGTGTTCACATGCTTTTCAAATATTCAACATACATGACTTGTAATCTATACTTGACAACTATATTTTGAAGATTTGGACACGAAAAGCAAGGGATAATGCTCTAGATATAAGTTCACAGAATTTGCCAAATTTAGAAGATCTGCAAACCTGGTTGGGCTAGATTTCAGCAAGGTTTACACATAGTTGTCTACGCATTGCAAATGATTCTAAATGGAAAGGAAAGTTGGAGGCAAAAGTTGTAGAGATTGAAAGCCTTGTCCAAAGTTTTTCACATGATTGGTTTGAGGAAGTTTCAGCCTATACTATGCCAATACAAATCACAGATCGAATTATCAATGGTGTGAAGTATAAGGAAGGAAGAAGGGTAACAAAACATCCAAAAGGCTACTTGGAAAGAAAAAATGTAAGAAATCTGGCAAATCATTGCAAATCATTGAAACTAATGTTAGTTTATAATTGTTTACTTATTATATCATGATATTATATGTAACAATTATCGTTATACTCATCTCCGTTTAACTGTTTTTGTCAAGAATAAATTTTAAATTCAATTGCTGAAGTGAACAACGCAATTGTTGAAGGCTTTCATGCTGATGTGAGCAATAGTCAACCTCAACCGTCGTTGTCATATATGCAATTACTTATAATATGTTGTAATATTTTGTTTTATATCCATTTGGATTCAGGACTTTTTTTTATGTTACTAATCATATTTATATTTTTTTAGTGCCAACACGATACTTTTTCAGGATCTCATATGACTAAGAAAAAAAGTGTTGAGGTTGAATAATAGAAGAAACAATCAACAGAAAGGTATTGTGTTTTAAACTGGTTATAGCTGCTCTTCAGAAGCAGTTGACTGAAACAGAAAGGTATGTTTTGCTTATGGACAGATAAAATTGAATCCGAAGTTCCCTAATTGTTTTATTGTTGCAACAGTTCTGATTATGCTATCCTTGATGGGGAATGTAACAGCCAGTGTACTATTTTCCACAGGACAAGAACATATAAATGCCGAAGAAACGCAAGAAATGTTGTGCCTGTTGCAGATGTTGCAACTTGCAACGCAATTTTTTGAACTTGCAGAAGAGAGATAATGGGGTTGCTTGGAAGTCTGTTTTTCCCTTTCCTTGGTCCTGTTCCCCGTAAACTGATCTCCGCATCAAATGCTCCACCTAGAGCTTGATTTTTCATTCAGGTGGAGGGTATGGGAATCGGGAAACGATTGATTTTTAACAAGTTGCCCAAGAAAAAGTGATATACAATGGCTATGTGCCCAGGAGCCACGAATATGAGAACCATTTTTGCTGCACAACCATGCTGTTATGTGTATATAGATTGAAGCTTGATGCTATATACTGCATGTGGTTTGGTCCACCAAAACTTGCTGGCACGGGGATGGTTAATTGTTGGAGAAAAAAATATCTTACCAGTTATGAATTTATGATACCAGCAGCAGTTTCATGTCCCTATGTAACCAATAAAATGACATTTTGTCCAACAACATTAGGCTTCGCACAATCCTGCTAAGTTTTAATAGACAAAAAGGTGGTTCAGGGCTCAGCAATTAGAGGAGGTGTTGAGCAAAGACTTTTTTTTTTTTTTGGTAAATAACTAAATTGTATTAAAAAGAAAAGAAATTATAACAAATTATATTCTATCTTCAAGTATTTTGTCTACTTGTAGTTAGAATATAGAAATTAGGGTATCCCCCGAACTCCATGAAATAAATCATGAAAACAAAAATATAAATACAATAGGGCACAACCCAGTGTTTAGTCCACGGACATTCCAATATGCAGCGCTAAACAAGAGGAATAGAAGAAGAAAAACGTTTTTTTTTAGGCCTTTTTGATTTTTGAGAATAGATTTAGGCCCTATGCCTTCAATAGAAGGTGACATGCCGTCAGTATGAAAAGTCGAAGGAATTTCTGTTCCAAATTCCTTACAGCCTGTTATCCCCATAATATCAACCAAATTTTCCTCTGTTATAAGAACCAAAGCAAGATTATCGTCCTGAATTAAGCTATCACCAATGGTCAGGACCTTTGGCAACTCAGATTGATTCTACACGAATTCGGAGCCTCCAAAATATATCTGCCTTGACCAAGGATTATAAGAGTCCTCAATGACTCTTGCTCTAGAAACATCTAGCTTCTTTCTTATCTCTTCAATAGTCCTCTTCAGCTCGCCAATACTAGAACAAGATCTACAGTCTCCGCCATGATGATCATTTGCCACTACATGGTATGAAGAACCAGTCTGGGATTGGCTATTCTAAATTGGTGTACCGAGTTGCTCCGACGCTGGAAAAACCTCGAGAATGCTGGGAGCAGTGCCTAAGGTAGGAGAGCCTACTGTCTCTCCATGACTAGATGATCCTCCTTGAGCATTATGCTCATCCTTAGATGAAATAGCGACTCTCAGACTGACTTCTGCTGGCATTTCAAACATGGCAATACTGTGCTGCTGCATTCTTTCTCTAATAGCAAACTCCTCACTTCGGAGCATATGGTCATGTCTAGATTTATGCATCTCAAGAGTAGGCAATACAACAGGGAACATAACAAAAAATGAGCTGTTCTGCTCTGATTCTGATTCAATCTCACGTTCCTCAGCTGCTGGCTTCATCGTGGGAGCTTGCAGATCAGAATCACATACCAGATAAGCCTCTCGAAATACTGCACCATGACTGTTTAGGGAAGGACAATTTTCATCACCCAGCTAAAGGACTTCAAAGAAGTTATATATTTGCACAGCAGGGTCTTTAACATATTTGTCTTGATTTATTTCCCTCAGCTTAATATCCTTTGGAACTGGCTGGGCAGAATGTGCAAAAGAGAGGGGAATAATTCTATCGATAGGTCAATAAAATAAATTTGATTTGCACTGGGACGCATTATGCTCAATTTTCCGACAATTACCACACTTGATCGGTTTCTATTCATAGTCAACTTTCACCTCAACAAGTGACTCCTACCCTACCTCTGAATTTTGCCCAGTACACAGCCTAATTCTGGAGGGCAAAGTAGCATCAACCCTCACCTCGACACA
This sequence comes from Nepenthes gracilis, assembly GCA_033239525.1. Taxonomy (NCBI): domain Eukaryota; kingdom Viridiplantae; phylum Streptophyta; class Magnoliopsida; order Caryophyllales; family Nepenthaceae; genus Nepenthes; species Nepenthes gracilis. The sequence continues at coordinate 17,879,728 of BSYO01000017.1, read as the reverse complement.
AACGAGGGCAAAATTCAATCGCTCCATTTTGACTGTGGTAGAATCCAACTAAATTGGCACGGCGCTGGCAATCCAATTGAGACCAACGGAGTCCAATATTCCACTGGCACATTAAGCAAATTTATCCATACTGGAAACATTTTATATCCCTCTTTTGATAATGGCATACCTACTTTCCAATGCTTAAGGTATAGCGTACGCCCCGTAAATGCCCAGGGGCCACTAGCTAAACAATTTTCCATTAGCTCAACGGATGAAAAACAAAAGAAAAAGAACCACTATCATTCCCCACGACATAGCGAATCCCAAAACGAGCCCAAATTTTTCGAGCTATGACATTAACAGTATTAAAATACAAAAGTTTCTCATAAAAATAGCCCACTAAATGGCAGCCCATAACAATGGGGAATTGCCAACCAATTTTTCAGAATTCATCATCGCAGAATTGAAAATGGGAGGGGAGTGAATACCTGAAACCGGAGCTGAAATCGTGTTGAGCAAAGACTGAACGATGGGGAGCTAGGAAATGTACTTATCTTTTGCATAATTTGTAATAAAGGAACCCTTGTTCAAATATATAATGTATTTATCTTTGAAAAATATGCAGCAAGATTGGAATTGACACAGCCATATAATCTGATTGTTTATTATATGCTAGAAAATTCTCATCAAAATTACCATTGCAGCTAACATATTTATCTACAGCAGGCAGTTATTCATGCTTATACTGATCATCTCCTCAGGGCAATTGAGCATTCTAGACTCTTCCTTTTTGAATGTTACTATTTAGCCACTACAGTGTGAAAATTGAACTTATTTTTATATTTTATTTGAGGGTTAACCGATTCTTAAATTTAAGGATTAATATTTGTGAAAATGCAAAAAATAATGTATTTGATTTCAAAAGCAATCAAATTTTAATACATAAAATAATTATATATCTTTAATTTAATAATAAAATTTAGACTAATTATACATAGTGTTGCGTGTCGGATCCGTGGTTTCCGAGCAACACGAATGTTTGGGATTTAGGGTCGTAGAGAGAGAGAGATTAAGACCGGATTTTTACGTGGAAAGAGTCCTCGTAAATGGGGAGAAAAAACCACGAGGCTCTGGGTCCTTAGAAATGCTTCACTATTTAGATGGAAGTCTTTACAAAGTACAAGTGTTAGGGATCATTCCTTCATTGTCTCTTGTTTTGTGCTTCTTTTTTAGGAGGTTTTGCTCGCTTGGAGGCTTTATCACTCTCGTTGGAAAGCTTTGTCACTCTTTTTTGTTCCGTTTCGCTGGGAAGAGAGGGATTAAGTGGCCGAGAGAGGGTGGGGCTTTTTTCCTTCTTCTGGAATAGGTTTGAGGAGAGAAAATCCGGTCATTTGGAAAGGGACTTCCTTTGGATATTTATAAAAAAGATCATGCCGTTGGGAAGACACGTGGCGGCCATCGAATGGCGAAGAAGGCATGCGGTGTCACCGGCCTCATTTAATCTGCGACGCGTGCGTGGGATGGCACGCGTGGCGCCACTAGTAGGCTTAGGCGTGTCGGGCATGCGGGATCTAGGCGTCGGTCTTGATTTGACCGGGCGTGCCCTATTTAGAAGGTGGTGGCAATGGTTGCAGTTTCCTTGGGATTCGGCGAGTTGTATTTGGCATCCTCGGCCAAGCATAGGGCAGTCCTCATTCTTGGGTGGAGCTCCTTGTGAGTTCGTGGACTCGTAAGAGGAGGCAGCTCTCGGAGGATCCTCTGGGGAAAGCCCTGAAGTCTCTTCTTGACTTCTCGGACGGTTCTGAGACTCGGTAGGACTTCTAGGGTTCTCAGTCTTTTTCCTGTCCGTGTATCTGGATGTCGTTAGCAATGTCCTCGAGCTTCCTTGTGAGCGGACGGGACCTCTTGGACTTCTGCTGTGGTCTTGATCTTTGGGTCATTGGCCTCTGCTTTGAGCCTCTCTGGCTGTCCAACCCTTCTGGCTCGTGGGCACCTTTCTGGGCCTTCCGCATGGGCCTTTTGGGCCGTGCTTCTATGGGCCATTATATTGGGGCCCAACATAGCCCCCATGCCAAAATGGCCCAAGGGTTTGGTATGAAGTCGCTGACCTTCTAGAGGAGTTGGCTGCTTCCTACTCGAATTTGGCCGCACACGCTTACAACTTGATGCGGACATTCCTGAATGGGTCAGAGTACGACAATCTGTGTTCCGGATTAGGCCCTTCATAGTGACCGTCCGAGCACGTGCACCCTTGGGGTGAGTGCGGTGTTAAGCTTGGTGGGAGATGAACCCAGGGCTTCTTCTGGGTCCGAGACCTTTCCAGCGTCGCCGTTTCATTTCCCTGCGGAGCATTAAATGTGATATCCAATTGATGTGACGCGTTGACAGGCGCCTTGGGAAGGAAAGGCGATCATCCCTCTGAAACGAATGGTCGGTCGACGCGTGGCAAGGGTAATGAGTGCGCTTTTTTGAATTCCAGGAGTATTTAAAACGCCTCCTTGCTACGATTTTCCATCTTCGCGCTTTGCACCGTTTTTTCCTCTAAGTGCTGAGGCTTTCCGTTCTTCCTTCGCTTGAGTTTCTTCTCCATTTTTGTTTTATGGCTCCCGGAGTGAGACAGATTGCCTCCATGGTGACGCTCGACAAGCTTACGGAGATTCGAGCTCGATATCGAATCGCTAAGTCCACAACCATGATGATCCCGAAGTCGTATGATAGGGCATGGTGTCCTCAGGACGGCTTCATTACCGTTTATGAGGTCCACCTCAAAGGTGGGCTACGGTTTCCCATCGCGGAGGAGCTTTACGACATCATGAGGGCACTCAGAGTGCCTCTCGCCAGGCTTCAGCCAAATGCAGTGAGGTATCTGGTGTCCTTGTGCGTTTTCTTCCGGTGCCTTTTATAGCCATTGGGCCTGTGTCTGAGGGGGCGCCTGTGGGGCCCAGGAGCGGTCTTCAGGATTCCGAGGTCCCTAGGGAGCGTGGCACAGGGGAAGATCCTCTTGTTTCTAAGGTAACCCTCTATTTCTTTTCTTGCCTTGCTCCCAGCTGTTCGTATTTTGATGAGCCTTTCTGCTGCAGCTCCAGGGTCTGATTGGAGGCCTCAGTGAACTGGTGGGAGTGATCTCCCAATCTCGTCTGGAAATGGGGTCTTCGAGGGCCACCCGAGAAGGCTGTAATAAAAGCGCGGGTCGGGTGAAGCTAAGGAGAAGATTGCTTCTTTGGAGGACACTATCAAGCTCCTACGGCTTCGGCAGGGCCTCTTCTGGGATCAGATCCTTCGCCAGGAGGAGAGGTTGAGGACGTCCGTACAGATTGCCGAGATGGCGCCAGTGTTGGACGGCAAGTACTGGGACGGCATCCGCATGTGTCGCTGAGTGGCGCGACTAATCAGTCCGCGATTTCCTGTGGCCGTCCTCGATCCCAGGAACGCCAGTGCCTTAAGCGTAGAAGACATGCGGCATTCTTTGGGAGGCCTTTCCCAGGCCTCCTCGGCGAGTGGCGATGGTGAACCTCTTACACCCGAGGAGCCAGTTCCAGCGGACCAGACGGGATCTTCAGGAACCCAAGAGGCTCAAGGAGGAGGGAGTCGAGAGGCACTCCCTTGATACGTTGTTTCTTTTTCTTATTTTGTCACACTTGTACATAAACTCATTTTTATGAATAAGACTTGTCCTTTTTGCATTAGAGTTTTGGACTTTTCTTTTGTCTTGTTTGTACGAGTGTCTTCTCTTTTTTTTTTTTTTTTTTACGGCGCGATGTACGGCGCCTTACTCTTAGCTTTGAGCGCGTGATCTCTTTAAGATCCTCGGCCTTTTAACTTCTCGGGTTTGAGCGTGTGATCCTTTTAGGATCTTCTGACTTTTACCCTTTTGACCTTTTGACCTCTAGGGTCCGACCTCTGGGGCTGCTCGGTCACAGCCGAATTTTTGGAGTTTTGACCTCTGGGGTCCGACTTGTGCGGCCGCTCGGTCGCAGCCGAGTTTTTGGAGTTTTGACCTCTGGGGTCCCACCTCTGGGGTCGCTCAATTACAGCCGAGTTTTTCCTTGTGCTGCGAGTTGCTTCATCGTTGATGAGGGAGCACGAGAACACTTCATAATAGGCATAATGAAGGGACGTTTTCATTGATGTACACATTTTACATTGAGTGGCCTCCAGGGCCTTTTCTATTTTTTTTTTAGATCTCTTGGTTACATCGGTCCGCGCGCTTGGGCCTTCACGCTCCTCTTTTACCATTCCCCTGGTTCTTCCGACTGCTACGTTTGGGGCTGGCCTCGCTGGTATTGGCACCCCCAGTGGGTGGTCAGGCGTGCTCCGCGCCCATTACGGCCTTACCCTTTGAGCAGCGCAACCGGGTGCGTCCTACTGTTCCGAGATCATGCCTGGGTCGTGGCAGGAAGCGGTCGAGATAGCCTTCCATTACTAGCCGCTTGATTTCCACCTGGAGCTTCCGGCAGTCCTTGGTGTCATGGCCACGGCTGCAGTGGTAATGGCAATACTCCCACTAGTCGCCTCCCTCTGGATTCTTTAACGCCTTGGGCCATCTTAGGAACTCCTCGTCCCTGATCTGCCTCAGGATATTGGTGAGGGAGTCGGTGAGAGCAAGTGGGCCCGAGGGCCCGTCTCCTCCAAGGACCATCCGTTCGGGCTCTTCTTGCCCGGACGGCCCCTGGATCTTCAACTTGGCGCTCGCCCTTCTTTTTCCTTCCCTTGTCCTTGGGGGCAGTGGGTTTTCTCGTCTTCTCGTCTGACTCGTTTCACCGATTTTAGTTCCGAAGACCGTCTTCCAGAGCCTTTTGAGCCCTTTCTTCGTCGAGGCTTCGCTCATGGACTTCTTTCTGTTGAGGTAGTCCCTCAACTCGCCAGGAGCCCACGCGCATCGCGCCTGCAGGGCGCCGAGGCCGCTATCTTTCGGGGCACATGCCTGACTCGCCTCGTCCACCTTCTCTCGGAGGGTACGGACGGCTCTTGAAAGGCTGTCCACTTTCTGTACTAGCTTGCGCACGCTAGTACCAGGGCCACCACTCATCCTACCACCCGATGGGAGGCACCTGTCGTAACTCTCCTCTTCCCGGGTGGACGTAATGTCTTATCTGCTCATCATCTTTAGGGCGTTGGCTGTTCTGCGTGGGGGGAAGCTTGTGAGCTTTTTGTCAGCTGTTCCCACAGACGGCGCCAATGTTGCGTGTCGGATCCGTGGTTTCCGAGCAACACGAATGTTTGGGATTTAGGGTCGTAGAGAGAGATTAAGACCGGATTTTTACCTGGAAAGCCTCCTCGTAAATGGGGAGGAAAAATCACGAGGCTCTGGGCCCTTAGAAATGCTTCACTATTTAGATGGAAGTCTTTACAAAGTACAAGTGTTAGGGATTATTCCTTCATTGTCTCTTGTTTTGTGCTTATTTTTTAGGAGGTTTTGCTCGCTATGAGGCTTTATCACTCTCGTTGGAAAGCTTTGTCACTCTTTTTTGTTCCGTCTCATTGGGAAGAGAGGGATTAAGTGGCCGAGAGAGAGTGGGGCTTTTTTCCTTCTTCTGGAATAGGTTTGGGGAGAGAAAATCAGGTCCTTTGGAAAGAGACTTCACTGGATATTTATAGGAAATATCATACGGGGAGAAGACACGTGGTAGCCGTCGAATAGCAAAGAAGGCTGTGCGGTGTCCACCGCCTCATTTAATCCGACGCGTGTGCGGGATGGCACGCTTGGTGGCCACAGTAGGCCTAGGGCGTGTCGGTATCACGGGGTCTAAGCGTAATCTTGATTTGACCGGGCGTCCACTGTTTAGACGGTGGCCGCGATGGTTGCGGAGGTTTCGCCAGGAATCGGCTGAAGTCACTTATTTTAGCATCCTCGGCGGCATAGGGCAATCCTCGTCCTTGGGTGGAACTCCTTGTGAGTTCACGAACTCATCAAAGGAGGCAAGCTCTCGGAGGATCCTTTGGGAAAGCCACGAGAAGTCTCTTCTTGACTTCTCGGACGGTTCTGAAACTCGGCAGGACTTCTAGGATTCTCGGTCTTTTCCTTGTCCCAGTGTATCGGGATGTCGACACAATGTCTCGAGCTTCCTTGTGGCGGGACAGGCCTCTTAGAACCCTTTGTGGTGCTTGTCTTTGGGCCATTGGCCCTCTGTGGCCTCTCTGGCTATCCAACCCTTACAGCTCGTAGGCGCCTTTACAGCCTTCCGCGTGGGCGCCATGGGCCGTCTTATGGACCCTTATATTGGAGCCTAACACATAGTGTTATAATAGTTATTAAAAATTTAATTATTAATACTTACTTTTAATTTATTGATAATTAAACGTATATAAGATTATAGAAATAATTTATAATTAAAAATCTTTATATTTATACTATTTTTTGAATCTCAATTCATAAAACAAAATTTATTTTTACAATAAATATATTAAATCTACTCAATCATTAAAACAAATACATTAAAATAAACACAAACCTAAATGTTTCTACATTTAAATCAAAACAATCAAACATTATGCATCAAAACTGGATATTTGGACATCCAAACATTATAATAAATTTGCATATTTTTATATGAATAAGAATTGTATAAAATTGTACAAAAGCAATCTCTTCCATTATTTACGGTATGCTGTCGTCGCCATCATATTTTTCGGGGATACAAATGACACAGTCATGGCATAAAAAAATATAAAAAAATAAAAAAAAAATGTATTGATAAAAACGACGGCGTCCAAGAACACAACCATGGCATCAAAACTGGAATCAAAAAATCAAAAATAAATATATTTACCGTCATTCTCCACTGCTTGCTCCCTCTCCGCTACTTCTCCTCAACTTAGATGATTGTACGCCACTCATCAAAATAAAGGAGCGAAAAGGAAGAGGTCGCCACCGTATGAAGTCATTACCGCCTCCTTTAGCTCCTCTAGAGGCTCATACGATGCCTCCTCTCCACTGCTTCGTCCCTCTCCGTCGCTTCTCGTCCACTTGGCTGCTCCAATGCCGCTCGGTAAACCGAAGAAGAGAAGAAAAGGAGAGATAGAGAGATTTGCTTATGGAAATGAAATGGAACAAAATAAACCCTACGACGAAAGTCAGTAGACGAAGAGAGGAAGAGTGAGTGATTTGCTGATGGGAATGAAAGGAATTAATGGGGATGAGTTGCTGTTAGGAATGAATGTAATTAATGGGGACAAGGGTTTATTTTGTCCAAACAAATCCACAGCCGTCGGATGTGTTTTCCATCCAACAAATATATCAATAAATAGCAAATTTTAAAATTGCCCCTCCCACCATCCTGCTAAATTCCATCCAAACAAGCTGTCAGAGAAGCTTCGCAGGCAAAATCTGAGAGAAAACCGTAGAGATGAATAACAGAATAAATCATGCTAAAGAAATTAGAAGTCATTGCAATTATGACATCAAGTTCACGAGCAATTCAAACATCCGATTACAGCCTCAAAATTTTAGGCCTACAGATGTTCAAAAACAACCAACTGAACTAAAAGAAACACCAAGTCACCAAAGATTCTTCATGGGTCCACCGAGGAATCAACCACTAGCTTGTGTCAACCAAAGTACCTGAAACAACGGAAAATAAATAAAATCTAGCAGAAAAATGGAGTGCAACCGCATAAACCCATCTGAGAATTAAAAATTGGCTTAGTTAAATTAAACTTTAGAAACTTTAAAACCCAACCGCAACAATCATATCAATATCAATAACCTTTAACTTGCATGTACAATTTAGGTAACTCAAACATTATAATACATTCAATTTCGAAAGAACTCTTCGATGGAAATGATTGAAGACAGACTCCAAAAACAAAAACAAAATGCAAAAGAAAAACAAGACACAGGGAAGCACCCTGATGCCCCTACATTAAGAGCATTACTTGTTTGCTCTGCTTCAATGAAATCAGCTTATGGAAATAATAGTACTAGAAAGATACACCTTGTTTGCTCAACATAAACCAAATAACTATGACACATTGCATAGATTCAAATCAAGAAATTGTCAGCCACTAGATTTAGAGTAACAAGGAATATATCAGAATCAGATAGTTTGTCAAATATAGCCACAAAAAGTATATGTGAAGTAGCCATCTCTCCAGTCAGGATTCTAATTCAACATGCAACTCGCTGTCTGTGTTCTCTAATTTAGAAGGAAAGTCAAATGGGATACTGTAGAGCTGTTTCTATATAACAACTGATGAAGTGGGCCAGCTAACTGGAGACAATGAGAATAGATAACCACCACAGTCGTAACTAAACCCGCATGAAAGCTTGTTTTACACTAACATAAAAATCTGCCAGCCAAAAACATTGAGATAATGATGCTTGATGCAACTACGAATAACATACCTGTACTGCTTCCTAACTGTGAGACAAGTAGAATCTCATTCCATCGCTCACAAAGAATATGCTTCAACCACTGCTGCCCTCTGGTACTGAACATCAAGCCTATCAAGCAGTTTCTTGCAAGGGTCAGAGAAAGAAGAAAGATCGAGCATATTCCTCATGCCTCCAATTTCTTTAATTCCTTTGTTGCCATCATATCCTGCACAGCCAACATCAATGGTATTTCCTAGGGGTTGCTGCTCTATATGAATGATCTTACCAAACAGCCGAAATGAAGTAACACCCTCATTTGCCAAAGAAGTGCAACCCCGTCGCCCAACAATATCAGTGCCAAAGAACTGCACACTGCTTGGACTATCTGGTGATTGGGTATTAGACTGTGAACTGCCAATATTCAGCACAGTGGAGACAGCATCCAACTTTTGAGTTGTATTGTTATCGAAATAATCATCAGCAGCACACATCTGATGTGTGTTATCACTGATTACATTAGCTAAACTGTGAACATAGAAAGGATTTTGCCTGGCTCCCTGCATGCCAGCAGGAAAAATGTTGTAATCCAAGTGTGACGGGCTGAAGTGCCCAATCATTGAATTACTGAATTCAATAGTTTGTAAAGAAAATTCTGCCTCCCTGTAAGTCATTAAGCCTGAACTGGGAGAAAACTTTAATTTTTTGGTTGCAGGAAAAGCAGTATGAAGAGGTGTGGGTGCAACATAATTGATTTCCCACGGGCTCACCCTCTTTACATTTTGCAGAACTTCAGGTTCGTCCCATGCAACCTGAAGATGAATTCAAGCACTATGAGTAATTTAATAAACCGTCAGTCAACAGGGTAAAATAGGATTATCATCTGTACAAGTCATTATGAATTAACAGAATTGCATTCTAATTCTGAATCTCAGCATCTATCCTTTGTAGGGACTCAGCACCAAACAATTTTATGTTATATGGCCTAAATTTTTCAACAATGTACAAAGATTGTACTTAAATGAACCTAAAGATTTGAGAAAATCCTCCTTTCTACTTATAGCACATTTTGTATAAGCTCAACTCTCCAGGATAAATGAAGTTATACAATATATCAAATATAAAAAAATCTATCAGCCATTCATGATACTTATCTGATACCTCAAGGCACTAAGTTAACACTAAGGTCGCAAGAGCTACTATTTCTGCCAATAGAAGATTCAGTAGTGAACAAATAGTCACAAACAGCCTATCGTACAAACATGAAACAGAAGCACTTATGTTGTGCTGCTCCAGATGCTTGAAATAGCATGCATTGGAAAAATTTTCTGACAAAGTGTTGTACCTTGAGTCAGATCTAAGTGTCTTGGTGTTTGCAAAAATTAGTTAGAAGTTGGCTCAAATATCAAAATTTGTAGGGGAATTTGCTAAAGATGTGCTCGAAATTTGGCTAGAGCAAAAATGGTTATTTCCCACTACATATGTCTCAGGAACTGCTTTCATTAACCAACAATTAACCCTACCCACTACCAAACTATTATATCCATCTATGAATATCTTTATAATTGCTTTCACTGACTGGCAGTTAATCATTGTCTACTACCCACTTCTCTGATAAGACTTTGATCAAGCAGTTTAATTATTAACCACCACTTAGCTTCTTCAAGGTATTGCTCAAATTTTTAAGGCTTGTAGAAAACACAACCTTTTAAAGAGTCACAAATCATTCCAAAGATTTCATATTTTCATTTGATGATATATTTGCATAAGCTTACAAAAATCTCTTACCACAATCTTTAAACACATCACTTGGGCTACAACCCTACGGAGTTCTGATATGTGACTCTCAAGTCAGCAAAAAAATATTACAAGAGTTTGGAAGTAGTTAAGATCCATGGCTTGGAGGGCTTATACATAGATAGGGCTCTTGTGTAGGCGTCATGTGTCAAATAGAGTCAGGGGAATCTAATATGTCTTACTGTATTGCAAATTGATTTTACAGTGGATTTGTTTTCATTGACTTGAGAAGCCTAGAGGATTCTCTCTCGAACTAGTTGGTTCTTGAGTAACCCTTCATCAACAAGATCATGTATAATTTATATTTTTGAAAACCTGAGAAGCCTAGGAGCATCCGGTTTTTAATGAGTGGATCTAAATCATACTAGCGTACTAGCATATTGTTTTTTTCTTAAATTTGTACCCTTCTATTGAAGTCAAGTTCTTTATGCACCAATTTCTTTATACACAGCCCATAGAACACACAACATTTTAGTCTAAGTATAAATTGAGGAAATTGCAGAAGCTAGCCTATCAAACCCCGACCCCAACTCATATGTTTAAATCATAACATGCCATAAATTCATGGAAAGGTTAACATCAAAATCCAATCCATTCACTGAAAGTACCAGTACATACCGAAAATTCATATAAGTCATACAATTTTCAAAAATAAATTTTATTTTTCCAAAAGTCTCAGTACAATTGTCGATATATACATATTTCATACCAATAATACTTGTCATGGTTCCATATGAGAAGCAATTTTAATGGGTCATTTCAATGGTAATCCATCAATTCCAATAACTCAATAAAATGAATAAGATATAACTGAATATATAATATGTTTACAAATTTTAATATAATAATTTTAAGTAGTCATGATCCTGGATATCAATAAAATAAAATTTTGGACATCTTCCAATATGAGTGATGAACACTGATTATTGTATTTTTATCCCTACTAATTTGTTGTTATTTTCTAGTAGTTTTTATTTAATTTACATAAATAAATTATATTTTATTGTACAGGTTTTAACTCCAAAGAAAATTTTTGAAATAAAAGCACAGAGTGAATCGAAGTATACCTTTCTTTTGCCAATTCAGATAGCCAGATAAAGGAGCAAAGAGAAGAGGGGTAAAATTGATTTAGTCCGAAGTCCAAAAAATAATTGTAGAATTTATTTGGATTTAAAACAAATTTATAAAAATATATATATATATATTTTTTTTTTTGAAAAAGAAAAAAAAACTTAAAAAAATATATATGTATATCACCACGTCTCCTCTCTATAAATAGAAAGGAGAGGCAGAGCCGCAGAGAGAGAGAGAGGGGGAGGAAAGAAACAGGAGAGAAAAAGAGAGAGAATTTAGGGCATCAATTTTTGTTTCAAAAACTAAGTATTTTGCTGCAGCAAGCTCTGTATTAGGTTCATCATTTTGTACTTTAAGTTTTTACTTAATATTAAGTTTATTTCCATATCAACTTGATTTCATTAATTTTTGTAACATTTGCTTCTTATTCTCACAAGTTAATTTAGTTTATGGTTGATACCAGAGCACTGTATTTTTATGTTACGTTATACTACCAAAACCAACACATTACGGAAAACCATCGTAGTCCTCCAGTAGCATTATATTTCTGCATTTTAATTTCTCATATTTTATTTATTATCAATTTATTTATTAAATATTAGATGGCTAAACCACCGCCACTCTTTACAACTTTAAATTTCTATCATTTAGTTTCTTGCATTTTACTAATTGTCTTTTTATTTTCTAAATCTGAGATGACTAAGCCACCACTACTTTTATAATTTTAAATTTATATCGTTTAATTTCTCAAATTCTATTTCGTGTCATTTTATTTTTTTTAAATCTTGAATGGCTAAACCACCAGCATTTTTACAATTTTAAATTTCTGTACTTTAAATTTCGGCACTTTTATTTATATCGTTATGGGATGGCAGAGCCATCACAAGTATTTTAATTTCTAGCAAATTAAAAAAAAAATTAGTAATTTAATTTCCTGTATTTCTAAGTAATTTCATGGTTGCATTGCAGTTGTTACGGCCACTTACTCAACTTTACCATTTTAATGTTTTAATTTTTGTTATTTTGGGATATTAAATAGTTACAAAATTAGTTTCGCATAAAAAATAACTCCATATGAGTATAATACCCAACTTACCAAATAAACTATGCCGAATTCTCGTACACTAGTGAGGTTAAATATGCACCGTTGAAATTCGGTCAATAAACACTAAGCCAAGCATGCAACTCATCATAACACAAGAATGTCTAGATACATTGAATGATGTCATATCATATATATTGTGGTCATACGCATGCATAAAGCTAGGGCCATACCATGTCATATATCGTGGTCATAACCCATATGCATGCGCAAAGAGGTTCCAAGAGGGCAAAGACATCTAGTGCACATCCCAAAGACTTCAGTTATACCAAATGCAATCTCAAGCATTTCATATAATGAATATGCAACAGCGACATGCGAAGCTCATGTCCATAAATATGTAGAAAATTGTTTAGCTTTAAAGATAAAAGCATGCCTTAGAAATATATAATTAATATATGAAAGGGTAAATAATTTATGAATGTCCACCCACCCAAAGTACCAACTCTATTGGCAATTTTGCATCACGCAATACCACACCACCTGTACAATTCCTCATTTTATTTTTCTTTCTTTTTCCTTCTTTTCTCCCTTCCAATTCCCTTGTTTCCATCCTATTTTTTCTTTATCCCTCTTAAACTATTCTTTTCTTCCCCTTCTTTTTCCCTCATCCCATTTCTTTCTCTCCCTACCGTCTGCTTATTTTCTCCGTTGGTCTCTATTTTTTGTACTTTCTTTTCCTTCCGGCTTCCCTGACTGTTTCTTTCCCTTATCCTTGGACACTTTTTCCTTTTATTTACTCCCTCCCACTTCTTTTGCCCAAAATGTGCCAGGTGGCCGGTGCCAGGAACAGTGACCCTTCCAAAGTGACGAAGTCACAGGTGGCCTGGCCAGCCACTTATTGGCAACTCTTTTTTAAGCTAAATGCTGAAGCACATATCAGGTCATCCACCAGTTTGGCCATAGACACGTCACAACCTTTTTTATACCATAGATTTATTTTTCCTATTTCTGACAATGAAATTTTAAATGCACGTAAATAACAAACAAAAATTATAATTAATTATAATTACTTCCACATAAATACATTTACCAAATTAAAATTACAAATCACCAAATAACCCCTCTTAAATATTTTTCAACATAAAAGTGAACCATCCATTGAGATGAAGACAGTAATTATTATCACATTGAGAGATGTAAATGAATACAAAATCAACCCATTTGCTTGAAAAATCATTTCTTCCAAATCATCTCTCTAGACTCAACTTTGAACCATAAACTAGAAAGTTTCCATCCACCGAAAGGGAAATGGGAAAGGAACAATCAAACAAATGAAGGCATTGAAGACACTATTCAACATAAATACATAAACACCAAAAAACCTATATGCATAGAAACGGCTCTTCTTTCATTTCAGTTTATTCACTAATCTGAAACTTTACACATGGTTTTCTTATTGATTCCAGTGACAGGACATTAAAAAGTTGGAAGCTACAGGTGGAGGTCAATTTACTAGGCCAAGTCAGGATCATTGTTTGTGTTTCCAGATTACAAGTATAATTATAAAAATAGGATCATGACTGAAATGAAAATAAAGAACATGCCTGACAGAAGCATCAGCTGCTGCTTGATCTTCACATATTCATGAATAGCAAATGATTAACCTGCTCAGTATTACCATAATCAACTAATACCAAGGCTTTATGAATTCATGATCGACTTCATATGATATTCAATGAAGCAACTTCAAGTCTTGAAGGTCAACACATTAAAGACCAAATCAGTTCTTACTTTCAACCTCGAATCCCTTCAACTTCCCATGAATACAGTAACTTGAAGTCTTAAATGTCAACACATTCCACACCAAATTCAGTTCTTCCTTTATCCCCAAAATTCCTTATTGGTTGGACACACTATACAAAATCCAGATAGATAGAAAGTTTACCTGTATGGATAGAATTTCCGTCCACATGTCTAATAATCAATGTGACTTGTAATAAGAAAAGACAAGGCCATTTGTCACATTTGATTAGCTGAACCATATATGTTACAAGCACTATGCCCACCATAGAACATTCCACGACCCACACCACCCACTCTCCTTTCCCCCAAAATGAAAAAAAAAAAAAAACATTGCATAGTAGCAAGTTCTAAACATTCTACAACTGCAAGTCCCCGCACTTTATAAGACATGAAGCTTACCACACGTAAGAGACTTAGCCAAACAAATAGGGGACAATTCCACAAAGGCACATATTCAAGCTCCAAGTTATTCATACATTATTGCCTTCAATTTCCAAATAAACTATTCAATTGGTCAGCTTCCTGAAACAATCAGAAAGCAGCTGTGGGTTCCCTAATGCTCTGGTACAAGAAACTGGCCAACTGAAAGCTACAGTAAGCCCACAAATTTGGTTTATTCAAAAGTTAATACCAAAGCATGGATCAATACCTAATGCAGGAAAATGTATCAGAACAGATTACTAATTCTAAACTTTTTTACTGGTGAACTTTTTTTCAAAAATTAATGGGTTGACCAGACGTCGATGGGTCTGTTTCAGATAACCTCTGGCCCTGTCTACAATTGACTTCAATATTTTCAATTCTGATTCTGAAGGTTTTAGGCCCAAGCCATGCCTTGCAATTTCCAACTCTACAATGGATCATACAAAGAACCTGCTTAAGTATATGATACAAATAGTCCCAAAGGATGACCTGATGCCAAAGGCTCCCACTTCATGGGGCTTAAGAATGATTAAACATATGCATCCTTAACCCAGCATTGCAAATAAATTGCTTACATGTATGATAACTGTATATTTTTAGGATCTTTGAGCCGTTTATAATATCAGGTGTAACTCTGTCAGGATTTAGAATCTTATTCGTATATCTCTTATTCTTAGGAGATTGTTTTAGGAATGATGTAATATTTTTAAATCAAAATTGCAGAGATGTTTCCATGGTTTGAAAATATTACCTCTATACTAAATAAGGCAGCATGTCAAGACCCACTCACTATCTCTCTCTACATAAGTAATCCCAAACATGAAGAAAACCTAGTATGCAAATCCAGATTCAAAGTGCCAGCAAACTAAAAGGCCCTACAATTGAAAGGAGAGCCGATAAACATTTTCCGCCAACAATTTCTTGAATCAAATTTCATAGTTCAGATACGATTCATCAATTGCAAAGAGTTCTTGATTTTAAATAACGAATCAACTATAGACAATACGTTACAGAAATAACATACTAAAAAATAAGTATAAAGTGCATCACTCCTAGGTGTCATACAAATACGGTGCATTTACTTTGCACCCAACCAAAAATGCAGAAAACAAAAAAACTGACAACTACAGGTCCCACTTATGCAGGGGACAAAAAATTACTAACCGTATGCATAAATCACAAAATGCAGAACAACAATATTGTGGAAAAACAACATCCAAAGTCAAAAGTTCATTATTCAGCCAGGAAGGGCTTAAACAAGGTTTTAAAATACCTGAAGCATCCGCCATGGAGATCCACACCACAGTCCACAATCAGGGATCACGACAGAGGACACGGTGCCCTGAAACCAAGTCATCCTTGACGAATCCTCCGACTCCATGGCCATCTTAACCCTCGTTCCGGTTGACCAATATACACTCAATCCTCGCTCTACCTTCACTGCAGCCACCACGAAATCCGGCGACCCTGCCTTCGGGTAATACACCACCTCAAACGGTAAGCCATTAGCGGCCAGCTCAGCCGCCTCCACTACCGACTCCGGAGACACCCTCCCATTCCCATTCCTCGAGAAAGTCCCTTCTCCCTCTTCTCCCGTGATTCCACCGCAACCAGTTTCCTCCACCTTCATCCTCCCCTGCCCCAACGATGCGTAATGTCGGGCCCACCGAGCGATTTCCTCTGCTCCATTCGACTTTACAGCCCTCCTAATCCCAACAAACATCTCTTCGTTGGTCTTATTCCTAATAAAAACCACAGTATCCCCCGCAATTAGCTTCTTGCTGTTCACAAATTTGCTCCAACCGGTGGTTAACAAGTGCCTCCTAGGTGTCCCGCGGTAAATATGCCTGAAATCCCAACTTTCACCATGCACATCTCTAATCCTTATCTGCTGAACCGGCGGATCGGCGGCGTAATCGAGAGGAGGAAAAATCGAATCAGCGCAGAACCGCGGCACCGAGAACCCTCCTCCGTTGTTCGCATCCGAAGGCGTCAACACTTTCGCAAACGAAACGA
>BSYO01000017.1:17847863-17863177 GCA_033239525.1 Nepenthes gracilis | reverse complement strand
TCGGCCCCACTACCAGTTGTCCGATGACCCGTCGATATGCATTGTCTAGAGTAGGGTCACCTCTGACTGACTGACGTCTTTAATGGCGACATGGGCATCAAGAACCATTGAACAGTTGAGCAAAATCCATAAGGGCCTGACATTGGTCTGAACTCTATGTTAAACTCGCCCAATTCAATAGCTCATTTAACTAACTGTTTGGATATTTTGGACTTTTATAAGATTCCTTTCAAGGGCTAATTGGTCAAGATAACGATTTTATGAGCCTGGAAGTAGGGCTATAATTTTCTGGCTGAATAGATGAACGCCAATGCGATCTTTTCGGCATGTGTGTAACGGGTCTCGGCATTTGCCAAAGTCTTATTGACATAGTAGATGGGCCGTTGCATATCTGATTGCTACAGAATCAAGATCGAACTTAGCACCACCTTCGATACCGCTACGTACAGATGCAATTTCTCACCTTCTATCGGAGATGCCAAGAGAGGGGGACTAGTTAAATACTCCTTCAACTCTTGAAAGGAGGTCTAGCAATTCGCCATCCATTAGAAATTGTTCATCTTTATCTCACTCAAGGCCTTGAAGAAGGGAAGGTATTTTTTCTAGAGATTATGCTAAGAAATGGGAGAGTGTTGCAAGTATTCCGATGAGCCTTTGAACATCCTTCACCATCTGCGGTGGCCTTATATTCATGATTGTTTTTATCTTCTTAGGGTTGGCCTTAATCCCTTACTGAAAGCTAATGAAACCTAAGAATTTTCTAAAGGATACTCTAAAAATGTACTTGGTTCTAAGTTTAATATCATCTAAAAGTTTCCTAACACTAATGCCTCACCGACATTCGGATATGGTCAGCTTTCGATAATTTTCTTTTGTGAACATGTTGTCTACATATACCTCCGTATTCCTATCGATCTAAACTTTGAACATTTTATTCATAAGTCGTTGGTACATGGCGCCTACATTATTCAGACCAAAGGGTATAACTTTGTAGCAATCGTACCCTGGTCGATCATAAAGGAATTGTGCTCCTTGTTCTCTTATTATAACCTAAGTAGGTATCCATGAAACTCAACAACTTATGTCTGGACGTGAAGTCCACCAACAGGTTATTTTAGGGTAGCAGAAAGCTATCCTTTCGACATGCCTTATTCACATCGGTAAAGTCGATGTATATTCACCACTTTCTATTACACTTCTTGACGATGATCATGTTAGAGATCTAGTTCGGATACTGTACTTCTCTGATGAATCCAACATCGAGCAACTTCTTCACTTTCTCCCGAATGGCAATTAGCTTTTTGATGGGATATTTCTTTGCTTCTATTTGATGAGCTTGTGACAGGAATTGAGGTCCAACTTGTATACCAATATTTCGATCGGGATCCCTGGCATATGGTGGAAGCACACGAAGATATCCGAGTCTTGTCGAAAGAAAGTAATCAGTTGATCACGTAGGGGTCCAGTAAGGAAGCCCTCAATTTGAATGCATCTCTTCGGATCACTGCGGTTTAGAGGAATCTAGTCAGTTGTCTCGCCAGACTGGGCTTATTGTAAGGTTTCCTCATCTCAATAATCGAAGTCCTTGGTTGGCTGATCTAGAGCGACTTGAGTGACTTTAGATAGATAGCATGTTTGGCCGATCACTTGGTCATTTAAGACTTCTCTGACGCTGCATGCTGTTGAAAATTTTATCTTCAAGTGTGGGATCAATGTCACTATCCTAAATGCTAATAGGCAGGGTCGACCTAGGATAGAGTTGTAAACCGAAGGCAAGTTGGCCACCAAGAATGTGAGCATGTGAGATACCATTCTGGCGTAGTTCCCATGGTAACCTCCAATTGGACAGTTCCTTAGATGGGTACTAATTCGTTGTTTAGTCTGTAAAGCGGTCTTTTGGCCATTTTTATTGACTCTTTTTTAGTCTTAAGTTTAAATACGTATCAAGATAAAATAAATTACTGAAACTTCTATTATCAATAAAGACTCACTTCAATTGGTAGTCCACTGCATCATCTAAAATGAGTGTGAATACAACTAAGAGATCAAAATTGAGAGTTTGTACATGTGTCATATCATTTTCACTAAAACTAATGATATTATCCCTAATTCCTACCATAAGCTTCTTGTTATCGACAACTATCTCGTTATGGTCCAAGGGATGGTTCTTGGACGGCTTAGTCACCATCATTGCCTAACTATTCTCAGCGACAACCTCGGTTCTTTGGCTCTTTGTTGCTCTGCCCTTCTTTACCCTCAAGCCGCTTACTCTGCCCGCCGAGTTCCTCAAAAACTTGGTAGGGTGTCTCCTTCGGATGAGATCCCAAATCTCCCTTTGTAGAGCCTAATAGTCCTCAACATCAGAGTCAAGATTTGATGGTAGTGGCGAGGAATCTTATCCGACTTTCTCTCCAGTGTTCTTGGTCGGCTTAGCCACTTAGAAATTTTCATCTCAAACCAGCATGAAAATATCGGTCCTAGAATCGTTTCATAGAGCAAGTTTAAGGGTCAACTCTCTCTGACTCTTGGTTTCCACTCTAGGATGCTTTGAGGTCTCGGTATCGGTCCCTCATTTCTCTTCCTTCCATTCGCTGGTCTCTTGGAATGATCCACACATCGCTTCTTTGCCTTGTCGGCCTCCTTAGCCACCATATATACACAGGCTATGGTTTTGGCCTCGCGGAAGGTCTTCGGGTCCTTATGGGTTAGATGCTTGAAGAACTTGCGCAACTCCAAAGTCATTATAAAAGTACCGGTTCATGTTGGTGAGTCAAGAATCCACAGACCTCGGAGGAACTCAAGGTTACAGAAGCTGCACTTTTGTTCGCCCTATTTAATATAGACAAGGTGCCAAAACTGTTTCTCTTTTCTCTGACTGGAGGCAAATTGGGACATGAAGTTATCAACCAACTTCTGGAATGACCAGATTGAATTTGGAAGTAAGCGATAAAACCATATTTAAGTATCTCCCTTTAGGGTCAAGGAAAAATATTGGCATATGTCCGCCTCATCTAGGCCCTAAAAGTTTAAGAGATTGCGGAAGTGATCTAAATGATATATCAGATTGGTGATTCGGTCGTAAGCATCCATGACCAGCATCTTAAACTTATGAGGGAGTGACTGTGTTCGGATTCCCATTATGAATGGAGACCTCCACAAGTCTACGGAGTGCCTCTCAGTGCTCCCTCGGAATACATCTTGCCATATTTCCTCTACTTTCTCCTCCACTTGAGGAGCGGTAGCAGTCATATTTGTGTTTAGATAGGTTATCAACTTTAAGTAGTTTTGCGATTGGTGCCGGGCTGGGCAGTTGCTTCCACTCGTTGGCTGAACATTACAAGAGACCCCTCCTGGTCTAGAGACTTACGATCATCACGGGAGTAACGAGGATTTTACCACTTCAGACTTCCATCCTACGATTTGGGGCCCAGCTGGACTTCCAATCGCGATTGGCTCTTGTCACACGAGGCCGCTTGAGCCCTGAGGTTGTTAGGCCACTACGTCTTCCTAGTTGGGCACTTCTTTCTCTGACTCCTTCTAGAAGTTGGAGTGTGGGAAGCCAAGGAAGTAGCTCCTAGGCTTTGCTGACTCCGCTGTCCATAAAGAGTTTGGAGCATCTCGGATATGTTGTTCATCCAAACATTGAGCGCTTGCAAATCCTCCCCATGGCTACCTGCAAGAGAGTCATTGCTGGGGGAAGGTGACCTCCATAGTAGGAGCACTCGTTTGAATCCTATTGTTAACCATTTTTGCTTTGGTGCCAGAAGTAGTAGATTAAGCTAGTCTTTCGTTGTTGTCCATGGAGATGACCCGATTGCCATCCGAGTGGATCCGAGTTTCACACTCTGACGGGCTCCACTGCGAATTTTTCCTCCCGGTTGGACAAAGTGATGTCCGATCTTTGTTTATAATAGTTTGGATCCTACAAACTATAACTAAAAATAAGATATTAAAGGATTTACGGAACTCACTCCCAGATATGTTATCTGATACTTAAATTAGAAATTTTACTTAACGAATAAAAAGATACAATGACGAGAGATGAAAGAAATGATGCATGGGAGTAGGGATGGTATTTGCTTCGGAGGTTGCGCTCAATGTGGAGCAGCTTGAGAGTGAGAAGTACAAAATTGTAAGTGAACTTTGTGGATGCTTTTTTTAGGCAGAGAATTTTCTAGTTGTCTCTCTCCTCCTTTTCTTGGTGCAATGATGGAATATTTATAGGATTGGTGGGCAATTTGATCTTCCCTAGTTCGTAACAACTGCCTGTAGAATTGTCCGAATGAATAAGAAAATCTCGTTCCACCGCAAGGTTCTTCCGCCTTGACTCGACTAAAATTTATCCGTTATGGCGAGTTGCAGTTATGGTAAGTTTTCAGCATGTAAGAGTGGCCTGTGGGCCGCCATCCATTGAGTCCTCAACTCACCTGTGGGCCTTTGCGATGGGTCGGTCCATTTTCGGCCGTCTCTATTAGTACTAAATGTAAAAAAATCATATTTGAGTATTAATATTTTTATATAAATATTTTTATATATTATATATTTATAAAAAAAAATTGATGAAAACTCCAATTTAACTTTGATGAAAAAAATTAACTTTTTTCAACTAGAGAAAACAAGTATATATTTGTATTTAGTTGAGAGTTTCCCCGGGAAACAGCCAAACATTCAAGCCCTCGGGCGGTTGCAAGGCTCTTGAGTAGAGCGCTCAAGATGGGGTTATCGCAATCCTTCAAGCTATCTATTGATAGATTCTTGACATGCTGCAAAAAGGATTGAAGATCTAGTTGGAGGGAGGGGATGAGGGTTGATTGGAAAGAAGGAAGAAGCACTGCCGCCGAAAAGTAATACAAAAACTCTAGGAAAAAAAAAATTGAAGTTTTATATCTTGAGAAAATATGATGAGTTTTATAATTTTTCTATCTACTATAAAAATAATTCTAAATAAAAATTCAATTTGTAAAATATGAAATCGATAGTTTGCCAAGAATAATACTGAATAAAAATTAAAGTAAATTTAGAACAAATATTGATATATATTTTTTACATAACCAATAGTCTAAAATAGATATTTTTTCTTTCTCATGGCATCATATGTCAGGATATAGTCCTTTGAGGCGATGAACACATTCATAAATGAGATTTTAAGTAAGTATTTACATAATTTTTTTCTATCCAAAAAAATAATTATAGGAAAAGGAAAAATAATAAGCTTATATTCTTTATTTAAATGATTATTCGACCGAATTTATTTGCTAAGTTACATTACGGATGAATATTTTATTAAAAGTTTCTATTATATTAATCTATCAATATATGATTCCTATTAAAATATATATAACGAATTATATTTTTAAATATTTAGACTTTTTAATTTATTAATGTGGATCTTAAACTTGTAAATGGGGGTATTTTTGAAGATTAAAAAAAAAAGGAAAGTGAGTTAAATTAAAAAAAAAAAACATATACAAAAATATATCCGAGCAATTAGAAAATATTCAGGCACTTAAAAGGGTAAGCTATATTAGAATAATTATGTTAAAATTGAGCCATATGCCTCCATAAAAATAGTGATTGCATTGTTTTTCGTGCTTTAAATTTCGTTTTTCTTTTTCCAAGAAAGATATGAGAATATGCCGTATGCGGCAGTGTGATTGAATTTTAGACGACTAAGAATTTTCTCAAGTTTAAACACGAATCACATCTTTTACTTTAAATCCCTCAAAATACGCATAACGGCCCCATAAATTACACCGGACACCCTCACTCCGTACAAATCTCAACGATTGGTTGACTTAACCAATGGCTTTGGTTGTTTGATTTTTGAACTGTTCCCACATTATCAGGCGGCCCAACATTTTCTGACAAATAATGTAATATAAAAAAATGGGCATCTCCAAGAACCCATTTCAGTTTATCGTATTTTTGACTGATAATATCATAATTTCAAAAGATTTGAGTTCAAATTTTCATTTAAGACGACGTGCTTCTTGTAAGTTTAGCAATGTAAAAACTTATTTTTACTGGGAGTTTAAAATTTTCAAATAATTGAAAGAATATAAAATAAACATATATTTATGATAAAAAAATTAAAAAAATATCAAATACATTATTCATGAAAAATATCTAAAAATTTCTAAATTTTTTAAATGATTATACTCCTAATTTTTATTTTGTATTAAACTTTGTTTAATGTATAAATAAGTTAAATCAATTACATTCAGAATCTTAAAACAGTCATGTAATAGCAAAAGTATTACACTATGGAGTATCAATATTTGTACATCCAAATATTGTACCCACTAAAGGGGCTGCACCATTATTAGAAAGGAAAAAAGAAAAAAGAAAAGTAGTTATGTTTTTAAAATTTTGTACAAGTAAAATTTTTTTTATAATAGTTTCAGCAGATATATACGAGATAGGAAATTAAATGATATTTTTAAAAGGAATTTTAGTAGCTGGTTGTAGATGAGCCACATGATAGCTATTTGAGTGGCTTGAATAGGTATAAATATTCATTTTCTAATTTTAGAATTAAATTTTAATTATTTTTATATCTAAGGATGCCACAATACAGTGAACATAGAAAATGAGAAGCTTTAACCATTCAATTAAAGTCCATTTCATATTCCACTCTTCTTCAATTTTTGTTAAATTATTGCATTTGAGAAGGTTGATAGACCATGGTTAAACTATGCTGATTGGGAAATAGCTTGCTTAATTAGGAATGAGACGATCAATATAAATAAAATTAAACATACAAAATAGGATAAAGGCGGATAAACCGACAATGTTATTGAAATTATAGGGGGTGTCAAAATCAAATTGAGGAACCCAAGATTTGTGTGATTTTCAACATAATGTTGAGGTGAGAGAGTATTACAAATAATATCTAGATTTTAGGGTGATTAAGAGAACTTTTAAAAATGATGTTGATATAATGATAAGATATTTTACCATTATATATAGTCATCAAGATGTGACAAAGAACACTACAATTAATGTTATTGAATTAGGAGGTTCAATGACAATTAATTACAACGTAAGTTTCTTATAATGTTACAATTAGTGAGATATTATAAGATGATTATAAATTCATACTATCCCCAGTTATATTTGAATATAATCATATAATATAGCTTTGGTCAAATTAAAATTATGAGGCACTATAATAAACTTGTTCCCCATGCTAAGAAAAAGTTTGAATAAAATAATTTGACAGGCATTCAAACCTATCAAAATTATAAGACATTTGTTAGTGAAACAAGGGGTATTGAAATCTATCTTTTCAAGAGTAAGATGCCTTGACATTGTACTGAGAAAGCACTATCATTACATTTAGATAACTAGTATTGAATAATTATCTTAAAAAAATAAATGTAAGAAAATGTTTATAGATATTTTATTTGATGGATTTAGATAACAAATGCTACCGCGTGTGTGATTTTTTTTGTTTTTGGTTGTGAAAGAAGTAGGACAATGAATGAACTATTTGGGGATGCTATAACTTTTCACACAACCTGTCTAATTATCAAATATAGAATATTTTCAGTGTTATTTATTAAATTTAATTATTACAATCATTATATCTTGTTTTGTTATTGACTAATATTATTAAAGGATACAAATAATTATATTTGATTATTCAAGACTTGATTATGATATATTTTAAGATGAGCTCCAAATGCAATAATTCGCATCAAGAGGAATTTAAAAGATTAAGTTATGTTAATGATAACGTATATAAGCCACTTCGAGATAGAGAAATAATTTCATATGGTATGCATAAATAAGAAATTCAAGAAAGTTTTAGGGAAGGCCAAAAGATTTCTATATTACCACATTACAATAATCAAATGAGATGGTGTTGTCTATTCATATTAGGTCAATAATGTGATCATTTTTTTTATTATTATACCAAATCATTGAGATTAATTATTTATTATGATAAAGAAGAGTTTAAGTTAAAGTATATTTGTAATTGGTTTGAATTTAGGTGTATAGTATATTATCATGCACTTAATCTATTACATAGTATTAAAGGAATATAATCATTATCAGTTAAATATATAATATACTGGTGGAGAAAGGATACCAGATGTCCATGTACTTTTGTGAGGTGCACTATGATAGTGTAGATGGAAACCTCAAGCCTACAAAGGTATACAAAATTTACTATACTTCTACAAAAAGAGTTTATATTGTTTCGTTAAGTAATGACAGCTGTACCATAATGATATTAGTATTAGACACATTAAAGGAGAAGCTAAAAAATAATAATGATGGGTCATTAATAAAAGGTAGTGGATTGAATATTCACCACTTGAATTATTATTTATTTAATAAAATTTTAAATTTAATAGTTGTTAAAAACAAAGAACAATCATTTTCTAAATAAAAAAAATTAACAAATAATAATGTTCTCGGACGATAAAAATGAACAAGAATCAACTATGCACAAAGCTCATATGAGAAGAAAAAAGGTAGATGATGCTATTTTATTGATTTTAAACACCTTTTCAAACTAATCAATTGAAAATGTATATATACATGAGTGTTTGGCCCCGATGGGCGCCCATAAACACGGCCCAAATAAAAGAGCGCCGAGAGACATCCACACGAGTAGATCAGAGGCCAGTTCTAGAGCCCAAAAGGTTTCTTACTGTCCGAGTAGCCAAGAAATAAGAAGAATCTCTCAGACTTCCAGAGGAACCGCCTTGGCCATGGCTAGGAGCGCCACCGGCCTATTTCGTCGATTTCAGAAAGCCTATGTCTTTGCCGCCGTATCAACAGAGGCCTAGTCAAATCAGGAAGATATCCGTATCCGTACACTGACACACGCAAAGGCCGGGCTGTGGCGCCGTCCGCATGCCATTTCCCATACGTCAGCTGCATTAAAGGAAGCCAGCGGTCCAGCTCCTCAACCACCGGATGGACGACACGTGTCCACTCCCCAACGGTCCGACTTCCACTATAAATACTCCACAATACCTCTTTTGCTGGGGGAGATCAATCCGGAAACACGCAAGAGAGCTTTCCAGACGCAACTCTAAGCCCCAAAGCGTCCATTTAGTGCTCCTCTCTTCCACGCCCAACTCCTCTGAGACGTGTAGAAAGGCTCCCAGTGAGCATAGCTTCCATAGAAGATAAACACAAAACGAGAGATAGGGAAGAGAATAACCCTTAACTAGACTCTGTAAAATCTCCAACCCATATAGTGAAGCTCTTTACAGGCCCAGGCCTAGTGTGTTTTTCTTCCCCATTCAAGAGGAGGTTTTCCCACTTAAAACATCCGTCTCGGTTCTCATCTCGTGTCGACATCTCACTTACTTGTAAGCCGGTCAACCACTGACGTGACCCGGATGTCAGAGGCCCAAAGACCCCTCATCAACTAGGCCTCCCCCGAGAGATCCTACTGGTCACAAGACTCAGATCTCTCGGCCATAGCGAATCATCGATTGGGCGACCCTCATCCTCATCTCTCTTCCATAGCAACCCCCGTGGAACTTAACGAGCATGCATAAAGGTGTTTCCCATGGTGGCGCATTCAATAGACATTATTGGCACCCAACAAACTATTAACTTAATGGATGAATTAGTTGTAATTGATTCAGGCAACATTTTTCAATATTAATGTACCAATGTTATTATTTTTACAGGTCATCTTACAACCAAGTTAAATTTTATCAAACGACCCTGTCTTTGCTCCACGGGAACCTAGTGAAGCTGAACCTGAGGACTCGGAATCTGGAACACAGAAGTGTAATGTTTCGCTGTTGGGGCTCACTCCCCGAGTGGCCTATACCCCGAGACTCCGTCGGGAATAATGGACGAGGACTTTGCTCGCGCGCCATGTCCGAGAAGACTTGGATCGAGGACTCCATCCACGGCGTTAGCTTTCTTTCATTAATGATCTGCAGCCCAGCAATAAATGCAGCCACAACTTCAGTGCAGCAGTCTGGCCAGCGTAGCTCAAGAAGGCTGACAAAGCTGTCCTACTGGCCAAATTAGTGTTAGGGGTGGCTGGGTTGCCTCTAGTTTCAATATATATATATTATTTACATGTATATATATATATAGGGTGGTGAGATCATTTATTATCATCATGTGAGTTGTAGGTCATACCTTTGGAAGCAACCATTTTCAGGGACTTGAGAGAGAAACACTTAGAGAGAGAGTTTGCACACTGAGATTGTTTTTCTTTAGTTTTGAGTCAGGTAGCCATACTTAAACAACAATCATTTTGTTAGTATGTTGCGTAGTTTTTCCTTACTTATGTAAGGAGCTTTCCCACATTAAACTCGTGTGTTCCATCTCACATTTTCTCTACCTCTCACTTGTCCGTCAGAGCCTTCGCTCTCTGCATTCTGTCAGCGTTGTGTCGCTCGACCTTCCTTCGTTTTGCTCCAACAAGTGGTATCGAGAGTTGGTTCTTTTTCTACGGTGATCTTTATGGAGTTTGGAAGCAAGATGGTGCATTTGAATGGTTCAAGCTTTGACATCGCGGAAGCGAGATGTCAGACTTGCTCTTCGTCGAGTCCATTGCATCGGTTTTTGCCTCGAAAAACCAGGTGATAAAGCGGACGGGTATGGACTGCGGAGCACAAGCAGTGTCTTGAGTTCATTAAGGCGGTTGTGGACGGCGTGCTTACAGCCACGTTCGTAGGGAGACAAATGCCAAAGCCCTTCGGGGAGAAGTCGAGAAGCTCTTTGCCTCCCGAATCACGGCCTTGATAAAATCTACCATTTGATGCGGTGGTCCATATCAGTACAAGGATGGGTCTCTTTACATGGCGGAAACCACTGAGCGAGTTTGAGATCGTGGGCTAGGCTCAGCCGGCATGGGCATGAGTTCGGGGCCAGTGCTAGGACTTTGGCCCTATGACCCTCCCGGACTCTTGGGGAAACCATGAGGAGTCCGCGATCGCAAGCACGGCTCGACGGTGCGGTGACACCCGGGAATGGTAAAGGGCGTCTTTGAGCGAGAGTAAGGCGGCGTTCTCGGGAGGCGTCTACCTCTCGGCAACCGAGTCGCCCCATTGCAAAGCAAGGGGAAGAAGCTAGGGCGTGGCCCCGAGTAGAAGACAGGCGGAGTAAGTCACGCTCGGTACCAAGATATGGAGTGCCATCATTGTAGAGAAGGGCCACATCGGAGTTCACGCTACAAATGGAGGCGTGAAGCGGTAGGAAGCGAAGAGGCGAAAAGAGGCCGAGGCGAGGAAGAGTCCTCGGTCTGTTGTCTGGCGAAGAGGATCTCCTCTTAACTTGTGAGTCACGAGGACTTGATGGCTGTGGCGAGCCGGTCCTCGGATTGGGATAGTGGACTGCACATGCGGCCCGATTACGTTACCTCCGGGAAAGCTGTTCTCCACTTATGCTCCTTGTGCCCAGAAGTGCGAGAATGGGCGATAAGCGACGTCCCAGTTCATAGGACGAGAGACATCACGTTAGTGATAGTCTTTGGGCGGTGACTCGTCCGGCCACGTCCACGACATGTTGAATATCATCTCGATTAGGCGGCCCGGATAGCGAAGGTTCTGCGTCTTGCGGCCGCGTGTCAAAAATGACCAAGGCTCGTGGTAAATTGCAGGGAACCTAAGGCATCGGCCTTTATGTTTTTGGCTCGAGTGGAAGTGGTGAGGTGAATGCCACTAGGAGTGTGGAGTCCTCGAGACCTTTGGCCTGAGGGCTGGACACGTGAGTGGCGTGGCATGGGTCCCTTGGCCGGGGAAGGGTCTCATCCCCGAGGTGGATGGAGACAAGCCTAGGGCGTGTCCGCCTTTGCATGGCGGGGAAAGAAGAGTCTCCCTTCTCCGAGACATAACTTCCAAGAAGTCCGAGATCTTGGAGCTTGAGCACACGGGCGTGTGGCCCTCTCCCAGAAGTCTGAGGTGCACAGTGCTTTGTGACCTTCAGTCGATTGCTTTCGAGGAAGTTGTAGGTGTTCCCGCTGAAGTCCAAGGACCGGTCGCGATACCTTCTGGATTAACGTCCTTGTGAAAGAGACCGGGAGGAGACTAGCAATAAGGAGCGACACCCGTGGCGAGTACATTGGGCAGTTTGATGCCTACTGGTAGCTCATGGCATCAAACATCAAGACTCCACAAAGACGCCATAATCAACGGAGGGCCGGAGGATGAATCGCACTCTCTTGGAAAGAGTAAGGTGCATCTTTATGCGAGGCCAGGCTGCGAGGATCTTTACCGGGCCGAGGCCTCGAGGACGGCTGCCCATGTTATAACTGCCGCCCCAAAAGCCTCTGCCTGGGGAAGTTCACGAGGCCCAGTTTTGGGCGGGAAAGAAACCGAAGGCATACCATCTCACATGGGACTTTGGTACTGCAAGGCTCTTTGTCCATGTTCCGAGAGATGTGAGAGGACTAAATCGGGAGCCAAAGATTTTCAATGTGTCTCTACACACTGTAGTGAGGAGAATTTGGGTACAGGCTTTGCACCCAAAAACGAAAGTCAAGTTCGATCCGTGACGTGGTCTTCGCTGAGACGAGACCATAGAGGACATTGAGAAAACGTGAAGTCCCCTTCTAGCACCTCTGGGACGAGACCATGGGTTGATTTAATCGTCTGGCCTGCAGGCTCTGTGATCAGATGTCTCGGATCGGGTATTATCCCAACCAGGATCAGTGTACGGCGCCTCGGGATCATGTTGAAGAATTAGTACCTCGGCGGGATGGGTAGCCCAAGTGAGACGGCAGTGCCCGCAGTGAGACGATCCGTCTGTCCGCCTTCCAAACCCGGTGAGTTTGTCCTCCTCACCGAAGGCCGGAGAACTCCGAGGATTTTAATGAGGTCAATGAGCACTCAAAAGGATGAATACAAAGGCTATGAAGGGAAGAAATGACCTCCCTCCATGAAAATCACACCTTTGGGTTGGCTATCATTGCCCCGAAGGGAAGAAGGCTCAAGAACAAACGGGTCTTCCGTCAAGGCAACCGAGGACCAGCGCCCTGACACAAGGCACGACTTGTGGTCAGAAGATTTGGTCCCGTGAAAGGGCGACTTTGATGCAGATTTTGCGCTGTTGTGGGAAGATGTCCTCATTCCGTTTGGTGCTTGACCAGCAGCTTAGACTGACTGAGAGCAATTAGATGTCCTGACCTTTCTCCATGGAGATCTTAGAGGAAGAGATCTACATGGAGCAACCAGAGGCCAGCTTTGAAAAGGAAAGGGAGGGACTTGTTTGTCGTTTTGAAGAAGAGCTTGCTTAGGCCGAAACAAGCTCCGAGACAAAGTGGTTAAGTTCGAGTGCAGCCCCTGGCCACAAGGTTACCATAAGACTTCCCTCGGACACCGCGTCTTTGTCGTACGGATTCGGACAACGATTTCGTCATCCTTCTCATGTGGGACGACATGCCGGTCAGTTTCCGATTTAATAGTGCCTTGGGATCATGGAGCCGAAGAAGAATCGACAGCTTTTTTCGCTATGAAAACTCCTGGACCTATTAAACGCATTCGGGAATCGACTTCTCGCTTTACCGAGAGGGCAAGAAGCTTGGGCCGCCCCAGGAGGGCTATATCAAAGGGTGCTTCCAAAGATTCACATGAAGGGTCTCGCCTCGCCGCACCACCCGCCAACCATTTCGATCGAAAAGGGCAGTTGTCCGTCTTCTGACATCGAGAAGGCGCGATGAGTAAGGTTCCTTACTCTCGGCCGCCGCGCCTCTACGAGACGCTGACCGGGCCCCGTACGCTGGGCCGGACGCTGTAATATGCGGCCGCCTGCGGAGCAGATTGGACAAACCTGTGGATGGAGCATCGGGTCTCGCAAAGGGAAGTGGATCTTCGATATTCGCGCTGACCCTCCAAGTGGGTTTGATGTTTGGGAGAAGAGAAGCTCGATTGATTGCGTACGAGGAACGCCAGATAGGCCAGGACGCTGATCTAGGAAATCAACGTCCGGTACTTGGTGAAATTTGCAGGGGCGGTCTCTGGCAGTGCCAAAAAGTGCGTCAGACTTTCTACTACGTTCTATTCTGTGTGACCGGCCCTCGCAAGGAAATGCTATGGATGAAAAGGTTAAATCCAAGAATGGGCCTAAGGCAAGAGGCGATTTAGATCCTTTGTGATAGTCGATGCCGTTCAACGTACAAAAACTCCTCATTCCATTCTGGTCAAAGCACACTGGCGTGCGATATCGTTAGGTGAGGGATGTTTTTGATGACGGGCGCCTATCAATCGAAAGGTCCGATCGAAGACAATGGCTCTGGACATGTTAACCAAGATTTCGCAGTGTGGAAGGCGGAAGCTTATTGTGACATTGCCGGTCTATGTAACTACTCCCAATTCTGGCCGTGAGGGGAAGTTTGCTGGGTCACCCACAGTGGCCTTTGTCCGCGACTCCATTGAATAATGGACGAGGACTTTTGCTCGTGCGTCATGTCCGAGAAGACTTGACGAGACTCCATCCACGCAGGCGTTGACTTTCTTCTCATTAATGATCTGCGGCGGCGTAAATCGCCACAACTTCAAGGTGTTGCGGGCAGCTCACAGCGTGCTGTCTGGTGCGGCTCACAAAGGGCTCCTACTACAAAATTTCGTTAGGCACGGGTTGCCTCTAGCCTTTGAATATATATATATTATTTACATGTATATATATATATGGGAATGCTGAGATCATTTATAATCACTGGCGTTGTGGTCAGGCCGCGCTGAATAACCATTTTGTGAGACTTGAGAGAGAAACACTTAGAGAGGAGTTGTACACTCTGTTGTTTTTCTTTAGTTGAGCTTGTGTAGCTAACATAAGAACAATCGTTTTATAAAATGATATTCTTTTAAGCCTTCTTATAGAAGAGCTTCACGTGCATTTCGTGTATTCCATCTCACATTTTCTCTCTACCTCTCACGTCCGAGAGCCTTAGCTCTGTTCTATCCGGCGTTATGTCCGCCTCGGCCTTCCGCGCCTCGCTCAACATTGCTCATGGTTGTCCACGGTTGATCGAACCTGGAGATGAAGCAGTACACTTGAATTGTTCTCTAGAAATGTAGCATCCACTAAAGCATAGTGTTGCAGTTCAATTGAATTATTCCGTGTGTCTTGTTACAACTGTGGCATCCTCTGAAAAATGCAAGAACTTGAAATGTAGCATTCACTGGATTGGTTGCAGAAGAAATATTTATTTATTTATTTATTTTTAATTTTTTTGGGTTCAGGCAGCAAATTTGTGCACACAGTGCAAACTGAGAAGGATGTTTCTTTGTATTTGGCTGTGTACACATGTTTTGTTGATTTGGCAAAGGTACATTTTTTGGCATATATACTGCTTCAATGTTCTTGTTGTTGGGTTTTACATCATG
>BSYO01000017.1:17739289-17847763 GCA_033239525.1 Nepenthes gracilis | reverse complement strand
AACTAAATGTTAATTTATAGACAATTTGTCTTTATGTGTCTCATATGAAATTTTAAATAATATATATTATAAAGATAGAAAATTGATGACAAAGTAAATAAGAAATATCTCAAACATCTCAATTTTCAGTAATTTTAGTTACATTGCAACGTCATATAATTTCATAATATATTCGTGCATACTACTAGAGCCATTATACTTTAAGATGTACATTTTTATGGTACGGTGCTGCTAAGTGTCTCATTAAAACTTATAAATTATTCCTCAACTATAGTTGTAAACTCTTTAGAAGTTTTTGAATTGGGGATAGAGCCCCTTATTTATTTGAAAATATGGCTTTAAAAGAGTAATAAATTTAGTGAGTTAGACTACTCCTACCTTTCATTTAACTTTTTTCTCCTCTAGTGTATTTGATTTTGTAAGAGCAGGTAGTTTGTCCTCATGAACTACTAAGTCTATATTTATACGCCTTAATAAAAATATTATTTTATCTTTTATTTAGTAAAATTTGAGCTATTAAATAAGAAAATAATATATATAAATTGGGATATAACTGTTGGAAATAATGTTGTAAACTATAAAAATACAACTAATATGCAAGTAAAATTTTACTAAAAAAATTAACTAAATAATTTTATCTTTTATTTAGTATTTGACTCCGTAAAAGCAGGCAGTTTGTCCTCATGAAGTGCTAAATCTATATTTATACACCATAA
This sequence comes from Nepenthes gracilis, assembly GCA_033239525.1. NCBI lineage: Eukaryota > Viridiplantae > Streptophyta > Magnoliopsida > Caryophyllales > Nepenthaceae > Nepenthes > Nepenthes gracilis. The sequence continues at coordinate 17,847,047 of BSYO01000017.1, read as the reverse complement.
TAAAAATATTATTTTATCTTTTATTTAGTAAAATTTGAGCTATTAAATAAGAAAATAATATACGTAGATTGGGATATAACTGTTGAAAATAATGTTATAAAATATAATTATACAACTAATATGCATGTAAAAAATTCATGCTAACTTTATCTAAATTTCCTAACTCATATTAGTAAATTCATTAAATAAATCAACAAATAAAATTTATGATTTACTTTTCTTAATAACAAAATCAATGGAATTGATCATGTTAAGAAAAATAAATTCAAGACCTTTTGGCAATAAGAATTTAATTTAGATATCATGCACAATACCATTTTTCATTATATCTTAAAACTTTATACAATGACTATCCTTTGGAGCTGAATTATCATTTAATATTATGGAATGATAAATATAATAATCTTTAAAATAATTTTTCATTAGACAGATTAACATTTTGGGATGATTTGACTTGTCATCATAATATTAATAAAAATATTTTTATGAACTTTATATCTTCTATATATAGTGATGGTTCCGTCACCTATGGACCAATTCGGATGCTGAGATCCATAGTATAAAGGCCATCTAAAAGTCGCAACCCAAAAGAAGGCTCCCGCAATCCAAGGTCTGAGATTCCACAGCTCAGGATCACCCATCAAGGCATGGGCTAGCCCAACAGTCTATTATGAATGAACCTATCAGGACGGCCCATGATCCTTTTCCTATGCACTGAGGAAACTTGCCATAATTGATCAGTATAAGCCTAGTAGATATTTTAAAAATATTCGCTCATGATTTGTACGATCTTTTCCAAAGTAATAACTGTCATACTAGGCGCCTCTAATGATCACGTCAAAAAGGAAAACTACCAGCCAACTGAGATTTTCTTATTCATCCGGATAGCTCAGTGGGTGGTCGTCACTAGCCAAGGAAGGTCAAAATATTTGCTAACGTTATTAATTTCCCTTCACTATAGTTGAGGAAGGGAAAAGCCCTGAATTCTAATAAGAGAGCTCTGAGTATGCAGATAGAAAATAAATGGAATAAAAAGAGAAAGAAGAGAGACCTAACCTCTGACAAGGGGAAGCAACGAAAGAGTTCTTCTCCTTCATCTCTCAAAACCATTAGCAAATTAGCCCTCTCTCCAGGAGGTCCTCCATCCAAGTGCCAGGCCTTCGACTCAGGTGCAACCCAGTGATATTCCAACTACCACACAACCGACAATGGCGTTCACTCTTCAGCACATCTCCGTTTCTAAGCCAACCCTTAGCTAGAGGCATATCTAGTATGCCTATCAGCAGGGCGCACTTCTAAGTCACCTCTCAATCGAGTATATCCAAACACTCAATCCCTACTACATGCATTAATACATCTTTTTATATTCTCTTATTTTTCTATTTTCTTGAAAAAGATATCTGACTTGAATATCAGAGAGCGAGTTTCCTCAATCCATTGACCTCTTATTTCTACTTGTGTTACGTTGGGTCCAAGTTTGAAGAGACGGGGATCAGATCAGCTCTAATTTAACCAAACATAAAAAATCGAGTAACTTCCTAATCCGTACAACAATTCAAATTTTGGGATGCATCATTGGCGTTATCGGTGGGAACGATTGGAAGGTCTTCCTCCGCAACTATAAGAACAAAACACCAGTGCCATCCCAGGAAGCATCCACCAAAACCAACCATAGTTGCGCAAATCAGTACATCAACACCGAACCCGACGCGACGACCATGGCTTAAGCTTCGGTGTGGACTCAAGGAATGTATCCCCACCAGTAGTTTCCAGATCAAACCCCCATGGGCTACTTGGGGTTGAGTTGCTCAGTCAAAGGGGATTGGGTGTCGACCTTCCCTGCCAAAACGGTCGAGCAGCCACTCTTTCGGGGTTGCCTTAGGAAGAGCTTTCCGTCACTGGTGGTAAAACGGAAAATTGGCCCAAGCCTCGCTCAAATCTATGTGAGGCCAAGATGCATTTGGACGAAGAGATGGAAACCAAAGCAAATCCAAATAAGCCTTCAACACCAGCTCCCAGTCTCTGTCGACTTTGGTAGATGGTTGTATAGGCTTCATACTTGAACATTCATGCCATTTGGTTTGGTGTGGATGATTCATGGAACGAGGTGTTGCAAGCCTTGTACTTATAGCTAGAAGACGAGATCGATGAGCCATCATTGCGGAAGATCACACTGTTAGTTCCATCCGTAGAGAATAAGCATAGTCCGAAGAATCACTCCGAAATCCAGTCAATAGGAGCAACAATCTACAAGGTTTCTTGAAAAGGACAGTATACGAACTTGCACAACAACGTCCCATCATTGCATGCCAAGGGTTAAAATTTCTAACCACCCGGTATGGGAGACTTGTGATGGGTCTGTTACTCATAGACTATTTGAATATCGAGATCCACGGTCAAAGGCTGTCTGAAAATCACAACTCAGAAGAAAGCCCCAGCAATATAAGGTTCGAGATCTTATAGCCTAGGATCATGCGTCGAAGTATGGGTCGGCCTAGTAGCCTGCCGTAAAAGATTCTATCAGGACAACTCACGATTCTTTTTTCGCACATTGAGAAAACTTATCATAACTAATCAGTATTAGCCTGCTAGATATTCCAAAAAAATTTGCCCATGATTTGTATAATTTTTTTCAAAATAGCAACTGTTATACCAAGTGCCTCCTATGATCACATCAAAGAAGGAAGAAAATCAATAGCTAATCGAGATTTCCTTATTCACCCAGATAGCTCCGGAGGCGATTGTTACCAATTAGGAAAGGTCGAATTGCCTGCCAACGTTATAAATACCCCTTGACTATAGTAGGGGAAAAGAATAACCCTGAATCTAGAGAAGAGAGCTCTGAGCAAGCAGATAGAAAATAGAAGGGAGAAAAAGAGGGAAAGAGCAACCCAGCCTTAGATAAGAGGGATCAATGAAGGAGTTCTTCTCCTTCATCTCTCAAAGTCGTTAACCAATCAGCCATCTCTCTAGGAGGTCCTCCATCCAAGTGCCAAGCCCTCCACCCAGGTGCATCCTAATGATACTTCAATGACCACACAATCGGCAATGACGCTCATTCTTCAGTGCATCTCTGTCTCTAAGTCACCCCTCAACCGGGTGCACTTCTAAACTGTCCTTCAGTCGGGTATACCCAAATACTTAATTCTTACTACATGCATCCATGCATCTTCTTATATTTTCGTATCTTTCTATTTTCTTGAAAAGATGTCTGATTTGTGCAACAAAAGATATATTGGGGAGCAAGTTTTATAAATCCTCTAACCTCTTGTTTTTAGTTGTGTTGTGTATGGTCCAAATTCGAAGAGACAGAGATCGGATCGGCTCCAATTGGACCCAAAGCGGAAGATCGAGAAGGTCTCTAACTTGTTTAACAACTTAGATCTAGGGACGCTTTACATGGGATATTTTGACTCGTCATTATATATAAATTTACTCTTTGCCATAATAATTTAGACTTTTAAATATTAATTTATATAGTTTTGCAAAATTAATAATTTTTTTTAAAATAAAATATCAGGGCACATGTATGTCTCTAGTAACGGATGTCGTAGGTCCGGTTCTTAGGCCGAACATGTTTGGGTAAAAACTAAAAAATGTTTTAAATACGAAAATACAGTTTAGTTGGGCTGAAGCAAATAGACGCTTGTTGGCCAAATGGTTGCGCCTTGTATGCCCAATTGTGGAGGACACGGATTTGATACTAGCCACAGGTATGTATGTGTTCACGATTTGGACAAAGGAAGTAAAATTTTTTAATATAAGGGGGAACTGTACCAACAGGCATCAGCTGGCGCAGCAGCTCAGGATCTCCTTCCTCCGCTACACGAGGTTGTGGATTCGAATCCTTGCTCTACTCACAATGCCAACTTTCTCCACTTTACAGTGGAGCGCGCAGGCGGACTCGCATGGGGACAGGCGCAAGTCTGCAGCGCGAGCGGGAAGAAACGTCAAAAACCGTTAACGACAGTTTTTGTTTTTGTTTTTATTCGTCTTCCATTTTTACTTTCGTTTTAACTAAAGCAGATCGAAAAAAATATCACCAACAATTAATGACGGCGTTGGACAACCATTGTCCAATGGTGTTCGGCTCATGTTGGACATGCACAAAATAAATTTCTTTTTCTTTTTTTAATTAAATTTTTTTCTTAAATAATTAATTTAACAAATATATATAATGAGAACACATAAGAAAATTAATTGAAATAAATATAAAAGGACAATGATCTCTTCAATTTAAATTATAAAAAAGAGATAAATAAGAATCAAATTACATGATCCTGTCTAATACCAATTGATAGAAAATAAATATCAATACATATTTTGATTCATATAATACAAAATGATTCTTCTAAGAAATTGTAGCGAAATAATAATATATGGTAATCCTTATTGAGAAAAAAAAACTTTATATGTGAATTAAGAGATAAAATCTCTTATTTTCTCTATTTATGAAATCTTTTTTCATGAAATTAATTGTTACGTCCTTTTAATATAAAAATGCATATCTTTTTATAAAGAGTTACATATTTTTATAGGCATGTATTTTTACAAATAGTTATATACTTTTATTATATTAATTATATTATTTTACGAATAGCCATACAATTTTATTTCCTCCCATCAGGAAAATAAATTAAATAAACTTCACTATTAAGTCATTTTAATTAAACTATAAATCAAAAATAGTTTATTTAAGTCCAAATTTTAAATATTATTGTCAGTGTGGTTTATATATAGAGATTAATTAAAATTATTCAAACATGTTAGTCATCTTCGCTACCTACTATTGGACACCTAGAACAGTAATTCCAGGATTATGAATTAGTCCCTACTTAAATTAAGTAATGTCACTTTATTTTCACATGTTAGCAAATAACACATTATATTCTCATCTTTTTCTATTTTGACAATCAATCATGTCATTAGGGTTCATTAAGTTACATATTAGAAGGATTTGCATAATTAATATATAAGTATGTTTCGACCCATACAGTTAGATCTAATTGTAAATATAGATCTACGGTTAAATTTACATGTAGCAAAGTTGATAAGTAGCACATGAGACACTACAGTTAGATCTACTGTTATGAGTTTATTCATTCCATTTTATATCTAAACTTTACTAATGAATGATCTTAACAAATAAAATCATACATTCGAAATTTAGCCAAACTATCATGACCCAAACTCAAGTCACTTGATTCAGTTGGGATCGTTCATACAAAACCTCAACCCATACTTATCATCATTATAAATCTATCATAAATTTAAATAGTCATCAGCATAATATTAACTCTTCATCATAACAATGTAAAAATAATAACATAAAAATATTAACCATTAAGGGAAGCAGCCTTAAAAATAATATTCATGTCTCTACAAACTGAATTCTTACCATCTCTCAAATAAAAGCTATTAGTCTCTAAAATCAGCTCTATCAATAAGTCCTGTGGCAAACGAAACATCCTCTACTTGTACTACATAGTTTAAATTTGAAGCCAACAAAATACAATGGGAAGCCAATACCCAAAAATATATAACAAAATAATAAATACCTTAGATAGAATAATAAAACATGTCATACAACAACTGTGATGAAAGCTTAATAGCGATAATATACGAGACTCCAAGACTCATTGTAATCATAATTAAAAGTAATTATAAGAATAATTGATTGAATAGTCCCACTGAACTAGAATACTATAAAGACGATAAGGATTTCATAAAATTTAGATCTCAATAATAATATTGGTTTTACATAATCAAAATGTCATGAAGATAATAAGGATTTTACAATATTTAAATATTAATAATAATATAGGTTTCACCGAACTTACCTCAATAGAGGTCTCAATAACATTGAGTTGTTACAATAATCTTCTCGAATCTTATTCAATTATTATGAACTAGATGCCACGTATTCTCACTCTGAAGGTTAGGTACTACTACAAGATAACCAATATTTACAAGTTTGATATATGACCATAGAAGATATCTAAAGACTTTGCAAACATATAACATGGGAATACATCCTAATACCTTTAGCAGTACATGGCATAGAACACATTTAAATGACTTTACCAATACATGGTGTAAGAATACATCTAAACTTGTCAAACCTAATATAACTCAAACGCGATATCGCATCACACAATGGTCATGTGACTATAACCATCACTCCATAAAATAATAGGCCTCAATTTACTAGTACATGGATAAAATATCGGATAATATAAATCACACTACAGTTCAATGTGTCCCATATTCCTTGATGCCATATTACTTTTATGTAGTTTTCTTTATCCAACTATGGATACGAAGAAATCTATGTACGTGATCAAAATCAACATAAAGGAACCATCACCAAGATAAAGAAGAGTACTCAATAACACGCGAAGTATCCAACTCCATAAGCAACCCAGGCCCACAATAGCCCACTTGGCCTAAATGACGCTACTCAAACATTAAGTCTAAAACTAGACTAAAATTAAATCCTAGGCCATAAACTAGATAAAATCCATTTTATTACATAACCATTAACATGATCTTATTCAGAGACAGACCGACAATCTATGGCCCATCTAGCACTACACAAGCATTAAAACATCAATTTGAATCAACAAGAAATACACAACATAATACAAAAGTAAAGCATTAAGATATCCGAAATTATGAGGCACAAATTAACAAGGTCACGGCCATTACAACTTTTCTCACCTTACCGATTTATATACCATACTTATTAGAGTAACAATGCTTACTGTTTTAACCACTCAAAAAATTCATGTGATGTCCGTCGGAAAGGGCCGTTGAGCAAACGTACAGAGACGGTCCATGAGAGGTTCGCAAGTAGAACGCTTTAGTGAGGTATGGTAACTAGTCCATGTCAGGTACACAAGAAGAAGCGTCAAGTGATATACGGTAAATAGTCCGTGCCAAGTACGTGAAAATAAGGCTCCAGCAAAAAGGCTGTGAGAGGTTTGCGAGATAATTGGTTCAAGTGAAATAGCCTCCGTGAAGTTCGCATAGAGAATGCTCGGGAGAACAGAGCTTCCAGTTTTAGGATTTCTCAGAGGTTAATGTCATTCCTTTGATGATCAATTGCTACACCCTTGGCAAACGAATTATCATTCCGACAACAAATCATTAAGCATAGAACAGCATAGATCAAGTATGATGAATTACAGAGGTGGAAGCATTAATCTAACATATGAACAGTTGACCCGAAAATAGTGTTTGAACTGATTTCCAGCTCCAATTACTGTTCATCGTTTTCTACCCCTAGATGCTACTGTTCATCTAATTTTATACTGCTCAAAATCTGTGAAGTTCCTGGACAGAGGCTAAGGCGAAGGAGACGAAGGAGACGAAGAAGGCGCAGAAAGGGAGAGACGAAGGAAAGATCGGACGCCAGCCATTATTTCATTTTGGTTAAATCTCCAACTTGAATTACAAGGATGAATGGGGCGCCTTTTATAGAGTAGAAGGCAACCAAAGTAAAAAGGTAAATACAAAATGGAAAAGGAAAATACAACGGTAAAAAATAGGAAAAGGAAAATATACAATATTTCCTATTCTAATATACACCCTATATTTTACTTTCTATATTTTCTAATACCCCCCCGCAAGGTGGAGCATATATATTGAGTATGCCCAGCTTGGATAAGTGAATTTTTAACCGGTGTGCGGGCAAAATCTTGGTGAACATATCGGCAAGTCGATTATTAGTGGTCACGTAATGAGTTCGAACACTGCCATCTTGAATCTTATCACGAACCACATGACAGTCCAGTTCAATGTGCTTGGTCCTTTCGTGGAAAACAGGATTGGCGGCAATGTGTAGAGCAACTTGGTTGTCGCAGTAGAGATCAGCAGCGTGAGAGTGAAGGATCCGCAAATCGCGTAGGATATAACGAAGCCAAGTGAGTTCGCAGCAAGTAGTAGTCATGGATCGATATTCTGCTTCTGCCGAGGAGCGGGAAATAACAGATTGTTTCTTGCATTTCTAGGAGATAAGGGAGTTCCCAATGAAGGTGCAGTAGCCAGTGATAGATCTTCGAGTGTCCGGGCAGGAAGCCCAATCTGCGTCACAAAAAGCTTGAAGTTGAAGGCTAGAAGTGGAAGAGAATAATATACTTTGCCCTGGATTCTGTTTGAGGTAGCGCAGGACTTGATGAGCGGCAGCCAGATGACTAGATGTGGGTCGAGTCATGAATTGACTCAAAATATGGACAGCGTAACATATATCAGGTCTTGTGACGGTGAGATAAAGGAGTCTGCCAATCAGTCTTCGGTAAATACTAGGATCTTGTAAAACAGTCCCAGTTTCTTGACTGAGTTTTACATTCTGATCCATTGGAAGCTTAAGGGGTTTGGAACCAAGGGATCCGGAATCGGCTAAAATATCAAGGGCATATTTTCTTTGACATATATGGATGCCCGTTGATGAGCGCGCAACTTCTATTCCAAGAAAGTATCGCAAAACACCGAGATCTTTAATTTTGAAAGCATGATTAAGATATGATTTAACAGAGTGAACGGAAGCCAAAGTACTACTAGCTACGATGATATTATCAACATACACAAGAAGTACGGTAAAGGATTGATCATCTTATTTGGTAAATAGACTGTAATCAGCTTTAGATTGAGTGAAGTCAAAGGTGATCAAGGATGTAGGCAGCTTGGAGTACCACTGCCTAGAGGCTTGTTTGAGACCATATATGCTTTTTAAAAGCCTACAAACTTGGTTCGGTTTTCCTCTGGTGTATCCAGAGGTTTTCTGCATATAGATCTCTTCATTTAAACTATCATGAAGAAAGGCATTGTTAACGTCAAAATGATACAGGTGCCATCCTTGGATGGCTGTTATGGCTAAGAGACATCGAACTGTAGTTAGTTTGGCAACAGGGGAAAAGGTTTCATGATAGTCAATCCCTTCTTGTTGTGTATATCCTTTTGCGACTAACCTACATTTATATCTCTCAATACTTCCATCACTATTGAATTTCAATTTAAAGACATATCGGCAGCCAATAGTTTTCTTACCGGTGGGTAAGTCAGTAAGGATCCATGTCTTGTTTTGCTCTAATGCGTTCAATTCATTTTGGATGGCTTCACACCATTTTTCATCACGAATGGCTTGAGCATACGTTCGTGGTTCACTGTGAGATGTTATAGTTGCAGAAAAGTGCCCAAAGGAGGGAGATAATTTTTGGTATGATATGTGATTTTCAATGGGATACGGTCTTCCAGGAAGAGTTTGTATGTTCGATTTGGTGTGCGAAGTTTGAGATACTTGGTGACAGTGAAATTCTTTCAGGTATTTGGGTGCTTTACGAACACGAGTGGTTCTCCGAACGGGTATTTGACTAATGGCCGTAGTCTGTGTATCATTCAGTTCATTTTGTTTGGAATGATCATTCATTAGTTGTTCCTGGTCTTGATTGTGGATAGAGACCATAGGAATATCTTCATTATCTGCAGTCATAGGTTCAACTACAGGGTTAGATGGCATCGGTTGTGTTGGCCATAATTGTTCGTTATAGGTAGTAGATGGTTCTAATGAGAGTGCATCGAGTTGAGTGTTGGAATTTTGGCCAAGGCCGTCGTCTTGAAAAGGGAATATATTTTCATGGAAAATCACGTCTCTTGAATAAAAAGTAGTATGGCTATCTAAGTCAATTAGTTTGTAGCCCTTGACACCAAAAGGGTAACCTAAGAAGGCACATTTTCTACTTCTGGGATCGAACTTGGTACGGCCTTGGGAGATGGTGGTAGCATAGCACAAACAACCAAATACACGGAGGTTGGCATAGTTCGGTTTGACTCCAAACAAAATTTCATATGGAGTCTTATTTTCAAGTATTGGAGTGGGAATCCTATTGATGATGTGTGCAGCGGTAAGAACACAATCACTCCAGAATTTTAGAGGAAGTCCCGATTGAAATCTAATAACCCTAGCGACATTTAATAAATGTTGGTGTTTGCGTTCAATAACACCGTTTTGCTGTGGTATTTTCACATAACTACGTTGGTGAATTTCACCTGTTTTTCTGTAAAAATCTCCCAGTTTGAATTCTGTTCCATTATCGCTACGAATTACTTTGATTTTGACATTAAATTGTGTGGCAACCAAATTATGAAAGGCTTCCAAGCACAATTTTGTATCCGATTTTTGTTTCAACAGGTAAATCCAGGTACTTCTGGATGCATCATCAACAATAGTAAAAAAATATTTATATCCGTCATAGGATACCTCGAAACAAGGTCCTCATAAGTCACAATGCACCACGTCGAATAATGTGTGTGACTTATGAGTACTGGGAGAAAAAGGGAGCGACGTTGCTTGGCCATGTGGCAAAAAGTGCAAGGATTATTATTAATAGAATGTACGGCACCTTTTACAAGAGGGTCGTTTATTAATTTCATCATAGAATACGAAGTATGACCTAGTCGAGAATGCCATAAATCAGAAGGCAACGAAGCAAAATTAACGGAGGATCCCTTGCAATATTTGAGGAGAAGGCTCTGTAAAGAATTGGAATCAACTTTCTCATCCATCAAACAATATAGTCCATTTTTCTCTTTACCCATTCCAATCGTCGTCCAAGTAGCAAGGTCCTGAATCAAACAAACGTTAGGGAGGAAAAAAATACAGCAATTAAGTGTATCAGTTAGATGTTTTACAGAAATCAAATTAACAGTAAATGAAGGAACACAGAGGGAATTCTGCAATATCAACTTATCAGTGAGTTTAATGTTTCCAATATGTGAAATAGATGCTCTACTTCCATCAGGAAGTTTCACAGAGCATGAAATCTGAATCGTATAATCGGAGTATAACGAGGGATCACATATCATATGATCGGTGGCCCCGGTGTCCAGAATCCATACATACTGATTATTTTTACGATGCTTATATAAGGAAGAAACAGTAAGGATATTACCAGTCATGTTGGCAGCCTTGGGCTGCTCAATAATCGGGTCGAACACGGGCTGAGCAGCGTCCTTTGATTGAATTAGATCCAGGAGCCGTTTGAATTGATTTTTAGTCAGGCCAATTCTGTCATCATGGTTTCCTTCTTGTTCGGTACAGGGTTTAAAACTGGACAGATTGGCTGAAGGATTTATATTCCCAGTTTTGCCATGAGACTTGTGATTGGGTGGAAATCCATGTAACAGGTAACATTTCTCAACAACATGCCCGATTTTGTTACAGTGAGAACACACAGGTGCATCAGAATTTCCAATTTTAGAGCACTGTTGAACTGAGTGTCCAGCAATCTTACAATAAACACAGAACAACCTCTCTTTCTTGGCATGATGATTTGTTTTCGTATTACCTTTAAAAGGGCTCGGGTTGCTTTTGGCCGTTAATGCCATTGAGTTTAAACTTTGGGCAGCAGATAGCATTTGATGCTGTTGCTCTTGCTGCTGAATGACCGAAAATACCCGGTTAACAGAGGGAAGGGGATCCATCATCATGATTTGGTCCCGGGCATTAGAGTAGGAATCATTCAATCCAACAAAAATTATATAACACAATCGCGTTGATATTTGGCAGCAAATATTTTCATCTCGCCGCAATTGCAATTTGGAAGGGGATCATAAATCAAAAGTTCATCCCACAAAGTTTTAAGCTTACCATAATAGATGCTTACTGGATCTTGTTCTTGTAGCAGGCTAGCCAACGATTTCTTCAATTGAAAAATCCGTGGCCCATTCTGTTGGGTGAAGCGGTCACGAAGCTCGTTCCAGATCTTGAATGTATCCTCGACGAAGACAACACTCGATTTAATCGATGGACTAACCGAGTTTTGGATCCAAGAGACAACCATGTCGTTGCAACGCCCCCAGATCTCAAAAAGTGGGTCTTTTGGGTCACTCGGTTTATGAATAATGCCCTCGATGAACTGGAGTTTGTTTTTGGCTCTCAAAGCGCGGCGCATGGCCCTGGACCACGTCGCATAGTTGTCGCTGGTAAGCAAGTCGGTGACAAGGGTAATAGCAGGGTTGTCACCGATTTCCAGCCGGTAGGGATTTGTGAGATCTGTGAGGGTTTGGGGATGCATGTGTTCGTGTGAGTGGACGATAGGTGGTTTGGCTAGGTTTGATGTGGTTTCAAGCAACGTAGATGGAGATTCCATCTCTGATACCATGTGAAGTTCCTGAACAGAGGCTAAGGCGAAGGAGACGAAGAAGGCGCAGAAAGGGAGAGACGAAGGAACGATCGGACGCCAGCCATTATTTCATTTTGGTTAAATCTCCAACTTGAATTACAAGGATGAATGGGGCGCCTTTTATAGAGTAGAAGGCAGCCAAAGTAAAAAGGTAAATACAAAATGGAAAAGGAAAATACAACGGTAAAAAATAGGAAAAGGAAAATATACAATATTTCCTATTCTAATATACACAATATATTTTACTTTCTATATTTTCTAGTAAAATCTTTCGAATGAACATTACTCTTATTTAACAACGTAAAACACTTGGTGCAACAAAATTCGAGCAAAGTATAACTAACCAAGGACTTATATATGTGGTGTTTTGACATAAAAAAAAAAAATCGAAGGAATGGGAGGATGATGAAAATGATACATAAGTGAGGCAATGATAAACCAACAAAGTTGGAAATGTATTTTCCGTCATGCTAACACCAAAAGGAGTAGAAATTCATTGGTTAACGCTTGTGAATATGAGGAAGATCACTTGCGGCAATTTGCTCCACGATAAACAGAGCAGCACAACAACAGCCAAAAGAAAAAAAAAAAACACTCAGTAATAGCACAGCAACAACAATAGCAAGATGTAGCGGCAGTAATAGCACATAGGGCTATGGCTTTCCTTCTCTACCTCTCTATTCTGTTTTTCTGTTGCAACAGAAGAATGAAGAGCCCCGTGTCGTCCAATTGTGAAGAGGGCTGATTATATAGAATTCTACTCTGCGAAAGTAGTATTAGGTATAAACCGGTCTAATCATCCGTAAAAAGACCGAATGTGGAACATAAAAAAGATCGATTAACCTCCTGGCATTGCATGCTGTTTTGATTTTCCTGCGTAATTATCCACTTATGGTTTTTGATCTTCCAAGCAATAATATCCCACAATGATGATGTACCAATGAAATATCTAACTTACGGATCAAAAAACACAATTTACCTCTTTATAAATAATTTCCATCAAATTGTTTCATAGGTGATTACCACAGAGGTTAGACAATGGTTAACATTTAAAATTGGATAACAATTGTTGGTTATTATCCATTTTAATTAATTAATTAAATTTTTTTTATGGAAACTGAATAACCAACATTCTTTTATTTGGTCCATGTTTCACTTAATATGTTAACCAAAACTTATCAATCCTCATTCTCAAGAAACAAATACATGAATCATGGCGATATGTCATCTATGAGTGAATAGTATCTTCCATGTATTACAATATATTATATTTCTCAAGATACATCCGAATATGATAAAATTATTTTATAAATAAATCTTATATTTATTCTTGATCCAATAATTCTTGATTTTCTCAAAATAATCAATAAATGTGTATACAAAATTTTTTTGAGAAAGATCACAAATAAATAGGAATTTTATTAAATATCATTGTCCATACAATAAAAATCACATAATGGAACTTAATCCTATTCTAACTACATGATCCTTGAATTTTAATGGTGGCATGTCTTTCGTCAAAGGATCAACGATCATCAATTTAGTACTAATATACTCAATAGCAATTTTTTTTCCTTTAATGCGCTCCTTTATGGCTAAAAATTGAATATCGATATGTTTACTACGACTGCTACTTTTATTATTTTTAGCCAAGAATACAGTAATTGAATTGTTGTAATATATTTTCAATGGCCTTGAGATGGAATCCACCATTCTAAACTAAGATATAAAATTTCTTATTTATACACCATACTGTATAACCTCAAAATAAATAACGAACTCGACTTCGATAGCAAAAATAGCAATTAGAGTCTGTTTTGCACTCTGTCAGGATACAGCTTCACTGGCAAACATAAATATATATCAGATGTTGATTTACGTGAATTAACACATCTAATGAAGTCTGAATCGAAGTAACCATATACTTCTAAATTATTGGTTCGTATATATGTAAGCATGAAGTCCTTAATACCTTGAACATACCTCATCATTTTTTTAGCAACTTTTCAGTGACGGGAGGCTTGTTTTAATCCATAAATGGACTTCTTGAGCTTACATACCAATTGCTCACCATCACTAGAGGAGAATCTTTCTGATTATTTCATATAAACCTTCTCCTTTAGGTCACCATTTAAAAATACTGCTTTCACATCTATTTAATATAATTTCATATCAAAATGAGTAACTAATACCAAATAATGCGAAGAGAATCTTTCTTAGACACAGGAGAAAACGTTTCCGTGTAATCAATTCCTTTCTTTTGAGTGAATCCTTTACCAACGAGCCTTACTTTATATATTTGATATTACTTAATATGTCTTTCTTTGTCTTAAAAAAATATTTACACCCAATAGCTTTCACCCCTTTAGACAACTCAACAAGATCCCAAACATCATTACAACTCATAAAATTTATCTCTTCCTTCATGACGTTGTACCATAATTTTGATTAACTACAATTCTTAGCTTGTAAAAACATTTTGGAATCATTTTTTATTCAAATATTATAGTCAAACTTTTATAAATATACAATATAATCATTAGAAATTGTCGATCTTCTCATTCTAGTCGACCTTCTTAATGTTATATCAATAGTTGTAATAGGAGTATATTGTACAACTATTTTAAGTAAATCCTGAATATCATGGCCAACTTGAATAATATCAACATTTTGTAAAACGATATTGATTGATTATTTAACACTAATTTAAATTTGATGAGTGTTGTGTATAATAATTAACCTATTATATAAAGTAGAAGGTTGAGAATTTGTATGATCATTATTAGAAACTATATTTCTAGATCGTTTACTCTCACTTATTAAGTCATTCTCAAGAAATTTTATATTTCTTGATTCTATAATTCTAGTGTTGTAAGATGATTAATAAAATTTGTATCCTTTGAACCGTTTCATATATCCAATAAAATACCCACTAATGATCCTTGAATCCAATTTTTTCTCATATGAATTATAAACTCTTACTTCAGACGGACATTCCCAAACGCGTATATGTCATAAGCTCGATTTCTAACTTTTTCATAACTCAAAAAGAGTTTTTGGAACAACTTTTGTTGGAACACGATTTAATATATACACTGTCATTTTAAAAGTTTCAATCCACAAGGATTTTAAAAGATTGGAGTTGCTGAGTATATTTTGCATCATATCCAATAATGTTCGATTTTTTCTTTTTTTTACACTATTTTGGTCCAGAGAATCAGGTATAATATATTAGATAACAATCCCATATTGTTAAAGAAACTTTATAAATGGAGTAGGTATTTGTCCATCTTTAATTTATCTATCATAATATTCTTCATCTCTATCTAATCTCATGATTTTAATCTATTTTTCACATTGTTTCTCGACTTATATTTTAAGTAATTTAAAAGTATTTAACGCTTCATTCTTATTATGAAACAAATAGAGATACATATATCGTAAATAATTGTCAATAAATATGATGAAATATTTCAAATCATGTGAGTCAATGTCTAGACTATAAATATCTATATGTATGATTTTTAATATGTTCGAACTCTTCTTGTCATCTTTCTTAGTCTTCTTAGTATGCTTTACTTTTATACAATCTACACAAGTCTCCAAATCAGTAAAATTTAGAGTACTAAATATTTCATAATTTACTAATCTTTAAATTATTTCAATAGAGATATATCCTAATCTCCGATATCACAACATAGAAAAATATTTATTCACAACACATCGCTTAATATCATCATTAACATGCACCGTATTATAAGAGGCATTATCTTATAAATTTAAGCAATAAAAATCATCAAATAATATACCATTTTTAACAATATCATACTTATAATATAAATTAAAAGATGAGTTTGAGAATATAATGAAATATCCAAAAGGTACAAATCTCAAAACAGATATTAAATTTTTAGAGAAATTTAGAATATAAAAGGTCTTTTTCAAATACAAAACAAAACAACTACTCAAAATTAAATTATTGTTTTAATTATTTTCATATGTGAACATATCTTATTTTTGAAGAAAATACTTTGTTCACTTTTCACTGGTTTCTTTAGATTTTGCAAACCTTGTAAGAAATTTAAAATATGAATTGTAGAACCAGAATTAATTTACCGTATATTACGAAAAATAATAACCATATTAGATTTATAACATACAAAAGAAGATGGATTACCTTTCTTTTCCAGCCAATTTAGAAATTTGATACAATCTTTTTTGACGTGTCCTTTCCTTTTATAGAAGAAGCACTTTAATTTTTTTTATATCAGATTTAGGAGGTATTTTATCTTTTTCTTTTTTCTTAGTTTGAAACTTATTCTTTTCTTCATTAACTATAAATACACTTTTACTTTATTATATTACAAGCCTTCTTTTTTTTTGAACACACATGGTCATAAGTTCATTAATTGACTATTTATCATTATGTATTATAAGATATTTTAAAAGGTTCATATTGTGGTGAAAGTATATTTAAAATATAGTGCATAAGAAAAGATTTAAATATATCCACCTCAAGGTTCTTTAGTTAAGCCGATATATCCCTCATTTGTATAATGTGCTCACGTACACCTTTAACACTGATGAGTCTTAAAAATAAAAATTTTATAATTAAGGTATTGGCAAGTACTTTATTTGAAGTCTCAAATTATTCATCAATAGTCTTTAGTAGGTCCCGCACATTATTATACTAATCGACATAACAACGAATAGCAACAGAAAACTTAGCCTTTATGAATATCAAATTGCGGCGATTAAATCGCACTCATCGTTCATAAATAATAATATCAACTAGAATACTGATTTCAATAAGTGTAGGTGGTTCGTCTTTCCTTATAATATAATCAATATCGATCTACCCTAGATGACGAAGAATTTTCTTATTTTAAATTTTATAGTTATTACCTTTTTAATTCAAAAATATTATATCTAATGTCAAAAAGATTAACAGATTGTACAACTATATAAAAATAAAATTATATACTTAACAAATAATATATGAAACTAACAAATAAATATAGAATATGTTTTACCAATGTAAAGTATATATCATGAATCAATTGATATAAAAATTATCTGTAGACTAAATTTTTAATTTAAGTAGATTCTTTTTTAAATTTTATAATAAAATTATCAAATTATATTCCAATTCCTAATCCCTGTGGGTAAATTAAGAAAAATAATTTGATATTTTATCATAATTAATTAATTAAATATAATAAAACTTTCTGTGTGATAAGTTTTATTATATTAAAAAATAATTAGCTACAATTAATATCTTTATATTATATGTGATCATAATATATAATTTTATTAATTAAGGACGCTGTGAACAGTCCCTAATTAATTAAATTATATTAATCACTAGACATTACATACATATGTATATAATATATTTTTTAAATATTATATAATAAACTTTATATATAATAATAAATAAATAAATAAACAAAAATAAATACATATATATACATATGTATTATAAAAATTAATAATACGAAACTATTGTATAAAGGGAATAAAAGCCCTGTTGTCGATTCTCCTGCCTATGTAGGAGACGTAGGATCAAATCCTGCTGTTGCATATTACCCCACGTGGAGTTACCCCAAAATGGGCCGTGCAGATCACAGGTTCCACCATGGCCTGGGCCGCGTGTATAGATGCAGGCGCGTGTAAGTGAGCCAACATAGAACAGGCCCAATTTTTTTTTAATTTACTTTACAAAACGACATCATTGAAGTCATTTTCTACCTCTGGCAGGTCTGTTCGGACCTGATTTCCCACCCGATAAAAAGTACACTATTTTAACACCAAAATTGATGTAAAATATATAAAAATATTAGAAATCAAATTACCTAATAATTTTTTACATTAGTTTTCATCAAATCTTTACAAAAATTAAAATTTTAAAAATTTGAAAAGATGAAAATTTTGCATAACAGATTTAAGGCCGAGAGTTTAACTTTCTCTGATACCAAATATTAGATATAAACTGGTCTAATCATTCATAAAAAGACCGAATGCGAAACATGAAAGGATTGACTAACCTCCCGCCATTACACGCTGCTTTGATTTTCCTACGTAATTATCCACTTATGGTTTTTTATCTTCCAATGATGGTGTAGCAATGGAATATCTGACTTAGGGATCAAAAAATAAAATTCATCTCTTTATAAACAATTTCCATCAAATTGTTTAATGGGTTGTTACCACAGAGGTTGGGCAATGGTTAACATTTAAAATTGGACCACAACTGTTGGTTATTATCCATTTTAGTTAATTAATTAAATTTTTTTTTTATAAAAATTGAATAACCAACAAGTAGGGCTTAACTGATGGTTTGCTTCGTAAAGAAGAGGTTGGCTGACGGTGGAATTTAATTTTGGGTTTGCTGATGGTGAGGAAAAATGTGTGAGAGAGAGAGATCTGGTTGAACACTTATATGCCTTGGGAATTTAGGGGGTTAAACTATTAGAGTTTAGATTTTTAAGTGGCACATATGGTTTTAGAGTTTATTTCATTATTTTTATATTACCAAAAAAAATTAAATTATTTAATTGTGTTGGATATGATCCAAATAAAAATACTCCGACCCAACTCAAATCAAAGCTAATTGCCCAGACATAAAACTGGTTCTAGGAATGCTTTCATTGAAGGTTTAGCTGATTGGCTAAATGGCCGAGTGGCTGGAGTTATAAAAAATCGATATAATTAATAACTCAATAAAATAATAAATAAGGCATTCAATTTTAATGAACTGTTATATGTAACTGATAGATAATTAACCATATTAAAGTAGGTAGTAACGGCCAAATAAATACTAAACATTTATTGTTAAATAATTACAAAACCAATATAAGTAATGGTTACATAACTAACATAATAGTTAAGATTTAATGCAACATAACGCTTCAAGCAACAGTTACGCTTATTTCGAACAAAATAACCAATTGTTATTCTGCTTATAAATATAAACCCCTAGTTAAGAATGGGGGCATCAGATATTTGGGCAAAACAATCACCTACTACAAGGATAATTAGATTATCAGATCACGATCCTCTTAACTCATTCAATTCCACACTCATCCTCTTGACTCTTTTTGCATCTTTTATTTTTTCTTAAATAGATTACCGATTTGAATATCGGATAATATACTAATGAGCGAGTTTCATATATCTCTTATTTCTTATTGAATTATTATAGTGTGTAGGATTCAAATTTATAATTACAAAGATCAAACCTGCATTCTTTTGGACCAGTTGAAGGTACTATCCAACTCTTTAATTCATACGATAATTCAAATTTTAAGTACATATCATCGGCGCCATCTGTGTGAACATGATCAAGCCATCCGTTCACATCACGATTTAAATCTTCAAAAAAGTTATTTCTATTTCATCAATAAAAATAAAAATGGTGAATACCGAGGTTCAGTGACAAGCAAGTCATTCGTCAAAAAATGTTGTCTCATGGTCATGACCCCACCGAGGGTAGCCATGAAAACATACGTTTCACAATGAGTTTAAATGTTAAATCCTTGGTAGTTCGAATTAACAATATGTTGAGGATGCTTAAATCTTTATGAGATAAGGTGGAGGGACAGACACATGGATGCATCCAACTCATGAACATCCACCTCCATGAGAAGATTCAAAGGAAGGAAGCTTGTGTCTAAACGAAGACAATGTCAATCAAGAATCTTAGAGGAACAAAGAGCCTCCCCCAACAAAAACCCTTCTTGGCTCAAAGGGAAACTAAACTTTGAGACTAGGGAGGAGAGTCCCGAATGAAGTAATCCTTGATATACCTAGGACTTGGCACGACCCTCGATATGGGAGGAAGGTTCATGCAGTAGTATACCAAAAACTCTCCTAATCAAGCAAGCACCTCACGTATCAGCCAACCACCCAAAATTAAAGATGTTTCTCAATGCTAAAAGATTGCCTCTACAACTGAGGTGGAAGAGAGAATAAAAATGATTGAACAGCAACTCTTTCAGGGTAGTACGGTTGGACAATTAATTGAATTAGGTGAAACGTCGTTCATACGAGAGATCAAGGCACACCGACTCCCTCATAAAGTTAAAATGCATACAATGGAAGCCTATGATAGGGGCACTGATCCTATGGACCACCTGAACCATTTTTAGACGTTGTTAGGCTTTTAAAATCTTGAGGATCCTGTGATATGTCTATACTTTCTTTTGACTCTTAAGGGAGATGCGATGATTTGGTTTTATAGGGTCACACCAAATTCTATTAAATCATTCCTAGAGCATACTGATCAATTCTTGTCTCTGTTTGCCTCTAGCTAGTGGTAGGACAAGAAACTGTGGCACCTTGTCGGATGTGATAAGGTTTGAACAAGAGTTTGAAGTATTTTCTAGCCCAGTTCAATGTGGACGCCAGGTACATATCAAAGCTCACTGATGAGGTGAAACTAAATTCTTTCATCGCCATTATACAACCAAGAGATTTCTTGGAGTATTTGGTTTAATAGCAGTTGAAGACATTTCTGGAGGTGGAGACAATCACTTTGGCGTGCATCATAGCCAATGAAGCTAGTGAAGCAAAACAGGCAGAACTCTTAGAGTACGGACATCAACCAATGTTGAACAATGGCAAGAAGAGAAATAGTGACAATTCATCTACTCGAAATCCCAAAAAGCAACAAAGAATGGAGTTAGGAATATGAAAAGAACACAAGCCGTTAAGCCTCATCCCATTTAGTGACACTCAAATAACTGATATAGATTCAGAATGAGAAATTTTTAAAGTAGCCCAAATCGTTCACGAACTCAGAGGGAAGTGATTAGTCAAAGTACTATTTCTACCATTAATTTCTGGATCACAATACCAAAGATTGTTAGATATTACAAAAAAAAAAAAGATTGAAACCCTGATCCAAAAATAGTATATTAATAAATACCTAAAAAACCTAGGATCCGCTCTTAGTAATGATAATGAAGGTGATACGAAGCCATCGGTTCAACCTCAAAATTGAGTGGTGGTTGTTGTAATAATCATGGTGTCAACAAGGCCAACTAGGCATAATGCTCCACATCATCTTAAGAAGATTTTCTCTAACAAGAGGTAGAAGATAGAGATAAAAAATGATATCATTAGTATTAGTAACAATGATTTGGTACATGTAATGTTTCCCATTTTAACCCTTGTATTGTATCAGTACTCATTTTAAATGGGATTATTGACTATTAGTTAAAACAAGTTTTTATTGATAATAAAAGTTCTTGAAATGTTCTTTATCTTGATGCGTTTATCAACTTAGGGAATGAAAGTTCTTGAAACCATCTAATGGTCCTTTATGTGGACTAAATAATGAACCAGTGCAAGTGTAGGGAACCATCCAACTAGAAGTTATATTGGTAACGTATCTTAAAATAGCTTCCCATACGCTAATGTTTTTAGTGGTGGATCTTCTCTCAATTTATAACGTAATTCTTAGTTGACTATGTCTAGTATCCTTTAGCGCATTGACTTCTATCCCATACCTAAAGATTAAGTTTATCACTCATCATGGGGTAGGAAAAGTGTGAGAAGACCAAGTCACCAGAAGGAGTTGCTATTTGACACAAATAAACCAGTCAACACCTTCTCAACCAATTGAGGAATTTGATCCCTGATATGAGATAATGCTCTAACAAGGTCAACCTGGGGAATCACCCCCTTCAAATCCCTTTTAATCCTGCTACTTCAAATATATGTGTTCAAATTAGAAGTGTGATCCCATCCAATTGCGAGAGTGGTTAATAGAGTTCCTTTAGAGTAAGTCGGATGTGTTTACTTGAACCACAGCTGACATGCTAGGAATACCAATGAAAGTGATAGTTCACAAGTTAAGCATCATCTTCAGGCATAAACTAGTGTGGCAATGACAAAGAAGTTATTCTATAGAAAAACTCATTTCCATGAGTAAGGAGGTCAAAAAATTGCTCAATGTTAAGTTTATTAGGGAAGTTTATTATCTCAACTGGTTGTCCAATATCATTCTTATCAATAAAACTAATGAGAAATTGAGGATGTGCGTCAATTTTACAAATGTAAATGAAGTAAGTTCAAAAGATAGCTTCCTATTGCCAAATATTGAACAATTGGTAAACTCTACATCTGGACACTAATTGCTGAGTTCCATATACGTCTATTTAGGTTATAACTAGATAAGGATGAACCCAAAAATGAGAAAATAGCCTCAGTCATGACCAATCAAAAAATCTATTGTTACAAAGTGATATCCTTCAATTTAAAAAAATATAGGGCAACAAATCAAAACTGGTAGACCAAATGTTTAAAGCTCAAATTGGAAAGAATATGGAGATATACATAGATGACATATTCGTCAAAACTATACTGGTCAACAATTATATTCACGATTTGATCGAAGCATTCGAAGTATTTCGAGTACACTGAATGAAATTGAATCCTAGAAAATGCATGTTTGGAGTGATATCCAAGAAATTCCTAGGGTTTATTGTTTTACACTAGGGAATTGAGGCTAATTTAGATAATTTTAAAGCCATTATTGATATGGAACCACTCAATTAAGGAGGTTCAGAGATTAACTAGAGGCTTGCTACCTTGTTCTGATTCCTAGTGAAATTCACCAAAAGTATATACCATTCTTTAAACCTTTAAGAGGAGTAAAGACTAATGGGTTCTCGCAAAGAGAGGAATGTCAACAAGCATTCTAAGAGTTAAAAGAGCATCCGAAAAATCCTCCTCTTTTAACTTGTCTAAAAGAAGGCAATGAATTATATCACTGCATGACCGTTTAAGAAACAACACTGAGTTTTATTCTAGTTAGGGAAAAAGCAAGTATGCAGTAACTAGTATATGATATTAGTAAGATCCTATTGGATATAAAAACCAATATTCTCAAGTATTGAGAGCTGCACTAGCCTTAATCTATGTCGTGAGAAAACTTCATCTATACTCTCACGGCACAAGATCGTGATCTTGACTAATCAACCATTAAAAGAGATTTTGTAGAGGCTAGTGGTATCCAAATGCTTAATTAAATTGACTCTCGAGTTAGATGAGTTTGACATAAAATTTGAGATGCAACCATCTACAAAAGGATAAACCCTCATAGATTTTATAATCAAAATGATGATCGCAATACCTGAAGGCATAGATAAACATGAAAACATACCTACCGACGAAGCATTGCTATTATGGACTTCATATGTTGATAGGTCATCATTTTAATCTGAAAGTAGAGCTAGAATAGTCATGATAACATCTTATGGATTTGAGATTAAATACTCAATGACATTTTGGTTTCAAGCCACTAATAATACGGCCAAATAAGAAACCTTATTGGCCAGACTTAAGTTAGCAAGGGAGTACTTAGCTAAAAATTTAATCATTTACAATAATTCAGAACTGATAATGAATCAATTACTAGCTAATTTTGAAGCATCCCATCCATGCTTAGTGAAATATCTTCTTAAGGTGTGGGATCTTCTATCATTCTTTGATAAAGTAAAAATTCTCAACATCTTAAGTGAGGACAGTTGGAAAGTCGATTAGCTATCTAAAATGACGACATCCAAAAACATCAAACAATATATTAGGAAAATGAGAGAAATACTTATGAATCCAAGTATAGAGGAACTGGATAAAGTATATACTATATCTGACGAGGTGACTTAGATGACCTATTATCAAAAAAAAAAAAAAATCAAGAGAGAGGAATATTTCTAAACGATTCAATAGAAAAAAATGTATTATGAAGACAGCCAAATAGTACACACTCATAGATGGAAAATACTACAAAATAGAATACTCAATTCCTTACATGCAAAGCTTAACCCCCACTAAGCCAATTATGCCCTCAACAAGGTGCAAAGCAATATAAGTGGAGCACACATAGAAGGTAAGAACCTAATATCTAAAGTCATGTGGTAGAGCTATTTTTTACTAACAATGAAAAACACTATACTATTCATTAAGAAATACAACAATTGTTAAATTCACAGCAACATTCTCAGACAGCCTCACATAGAACTCCATGTATTACAATCTCTCTGGCTATTCGTGTAATGGGTACTAGATATATATTAAATCCATTCCCAATTGCCACAGGATAAAGCTAATTCATCATCATCATCACAATGGATAATTCTCAAAATGGATGGAACCATTTCCACTGACGAAAATTATTGAGTAGAATGTAATAAACTGTGTGTGTTAAAATATAGTCATGGAAAAAGTTCACGAAATATTGTACCAGCTTAGGCATTATATTAGTTCACACATCGGTCTCTTACCCTCAAACAAATAGTCAAGCTAAGTTAATCAACCAGACGATGTTATATAGGCTGAAAATAAGGCTCGAAGATGTTAGGGGCTCATGGGTAGATGAACTCCTATTCGTATTATGGGCTTATTAGGCGACTTTGAGGGAATTGACTTACAAAACACCCTTCAACTTTTAAGTGAGAAATTAGACCTATTAGAGGAAGTAAGGGACATGGCACATATCCTATTGACCGCCTACCAACAAAGAATTATTTGATACTACAATAAGAGGGTAAAAGAGCAAAAATTTAAGGTGGGCGACTTGGTTTTTAGAAAAATTGAGGCCACAGGAAAACTCACCCACAAGAATAAGTTGTCCCCAAATTAGAAATGACCAATCCTAGTTTCAACCATACTCTGCAATGGTGAATATAAATTGCATGTCTGAAACAGCAAGTTAGTCCCACATACATGGAATGTCCTTTGCCTTAAAAAGTATTACCAATGACCATGTAAATTAAGATCTAAGAGGTATGCTCGGTTCCACACTTGGTAGTGCTTATATGATACATTTTTATTATTAATAAAATTAATTTTTACACATATTGCTAGTTTGTATGCTAGTGTATGAAAATGTTACCATGACTAACCCTAAGTCAGATAGTTGGTTTGCACACTCTACCTGTTAATATGACCAGTTCAATATCATGGTCACGGTGTAGGTTAAAAAAACATATGGCCCCAAGTGTGATCACACACCAACAATTTTAAAAACTCGAGAGCTTGTGGACCAAATAATCGATTCCATTTTGAGAGGTCACAACACAGGTCGGATAATGCCGAACGAGACATGATGAAATACAGTTATTCGACCTACAAAAATTTCAGAGGGCTTTCATGCATTAGTACTAGTATGTCTTTCCACAGGATAAGCGCCATCAGTCAAACATGCTATAAGACCAAGGTTCCGATTAACCTAACAATAATAGCTAAATGGCTTTGCTTGCGAACAAATACTTCATTTAATGAAAGAGTCATCAACGACAATAACCATGAGATTTAGCTGGTGGACTGGTTATCCATGTATGTATGAAAAATATGTATACATATATGTTAATTGATACACTAGTTTTATTACAAGAATTTTCTAGAGCTGAGACTATCGAAAACACGAATGACTATGTTCCCTGAGGTTGATGTCCTAGACAAGATCCAAAATGTCGATATCAACCTGATTTCGAGAAATCTTTGACTTTGAAATTTCAAAAAGCTCTAGAGTTTCTTAAACCAAGACAGCCTATTAGAAAATCAAGAGCTATCAAAGAGACAATCCACCTAAAGAAGGTAATTTCATCTTAGAATTGTAAATCCAAAAAAAGGCACAAATAGTTGTTTTAATAGGTACACATAGTTGTCTTGGCAGGGGTGCCTGCAAGCTTTCTATTTTAACATATTCAAAATTTAAATTCAACCTCCAAACATGATGTGCTAATATTGAGAATGGTCCGAATAAGAATTCTTTGACCGAACTCAAATCAAAGCTAATCATCAAGACACAAAATTGGTTTGGGGAATGCCCTCGCTGAAGGTTCAACTGATTGGCCGAATGATTGGGTGACTTGAGCTATGGAAGATTGAGGCAATTAATGGTACAATAAAATAATAAATACGGTATTTAATCTTGATGAATGATTATATGTAATCGAGTAATAAATAGCCGCATTGAAACAAGCAGTAATGACCAAATAAATACTAAATATTTATTATTGATCAGTAACAAAACTAATATAAGTGATTATTATCATGGCGGCCTGAGACATAATCATTTACCTCAACTTGAACCATTCACGTGGAAACCACAAGCATAGTATATATATTTTTTTTTCATAATCATCTCATCATTCTTCAACAATAAAAGTGATAGATTTATCATGCATGGAGCAATATCCACAAAATATAAACTAAAGAGGATAATAAGTGGGTCACAATCCTAAAGAAAAAGCAAAGGAAAATATCAAATCCTAGATCAATCTAAATCTATTGTGGTTTGTTGTGGAATGGTTAGGAAAGATTCAAATAGAAAATAGAACGGTTGAGTTGTTAGAGGATGTTGAGACAGGGAGAGATGAAGGAAGAGGGGGTGAGGAACAATCGAGAAGGAGGGGCTGAGGTAGCGTGTGTATATTTTGGCAATATTATTATTATTAACATTATTATTATATGCTTATTATTATATACAATTATTATTATTATTATTATTATTATTATTATCCTATTACCTTAAGTATTTTATTATTTTCTTGGTAATACCACTAATAGTACCATATCTTTATCCACGTGAGTTTTAAAAATTATGTTTATCCAATTCAAATTATATCCACTGTCAACAATGGACTAAAACAAATCTGGCTAATTATACTGAGGTATTACAAATCCTCTCCCTTGAAAGAATTCCATTCTCAAAATACATACCTCAATTGTCGAATAAATGAGGATATCTTTTTTTGATTTCATCCTCTAATTCCCACGTTACTTCTCATTCAGTGTGGTGGTTCCATTGAACCTTCACCATAGGAATCACCTTGTGCCAAAGGATTTTATCTTGGTGATCCACTAGCTTTACCGGTTGCTCTTTTAAAGATAAATCCTCCCAAGATTACAATGATGAGTAATTGATCACGTGAGTGGGGTCATACACATATTTTCGTAACATAGATACATAAAATATATCGTGTACAATTGATAGAACTAGTGGTAATACCAGTTTATAAGCCACCTCTCCAATGTGTTTGGGAATCTTGAATGGCCCAATAAAATGTGGTCAGAATTTCCCTGTCACACCAAAATGAGCAACATTCTTCCATGGAGAAACCTTTAAGAAGACATTATCTCCCACTTCAAATTGAAGGTCACGTTGTCTTTGGTCAACATAATTCTTTTGTTTGCTTTAAGCCTCTTGTAAGCATTCTCTAATCAAACCAATCTTATCTGTAGTCTCTTGTGCTATGTCAAATCTCATGATCCTTTGATCTCCTACATCCTCCAAACTAACTGGTGATCAACATTTTCATCCATAGAGTGCTTCGAACGAAGGCATGCTAATGCTAACTTGGTGACTGTTATTATAAGTAAATTCGGCTAACGACAAGTGCACATCCTAACTTCATCCTAGGTCTAATATTGATAGACAACATATCTTCTAAGGTCTAAATGGTCTTTTCGAAGTACCCATAAGTCTGTAGATGAAAAGTCATACTAAACTTTAATCAAGTGCCTTGCTCTTAATGCACACTCTGCCAAAATCAAAAAATAAATCGGGGATCTCTATCGAATATGATAGTGATTGGTATTCCATGTAATCTCACAATCTCCTTAATGTAAAGCTTGGCCAATCGGTCTAACCAGAACGTAACCCTTATGGCCAAAAAAGTGAGCGATTTCATTAAACAATCGATTATTACCCAAATGCAATCGTGTCCTCTAGCAATATTAGGAAGTTCTGACATAAAGTTTATAGCAATGTGCTCCCATTTTTAACTTGAAACAGGCATAGATTGATGTTTTTCAACTGGATGTAGGTTTTTGGCTTTGACATACTGACATATCAGGCATCATGCAACATACTCGACAACATCCTTCTTCAATCCACTCCACCAAAATAACTTTCTCAAGTCTTAATACATCTTGGCACTATCAGGGTGGATAGTATACCTCGATTGGCGCACTTATTTAAGGATTTCTTCTCATAATTCCTTGACATCTGGAACACACAAACGATCATAGAATCTGAAACCACTATCATTATTGAAATGGAATCTCGCTCGGCTTTCACTGCCTAGTTCTTCACGAATCAACACCTGTAACGGGTCTTCTTGTTGTGTCTTTCTTATGCGGCTAATAAAAAGCAGTTATACCTACAAATATGACACCAAAACTCAAGCATCTTCCAGATAAAGTTGTAGTTGACAGTTCTCCACTTCTTCTAACATGTGCCATTCTCGTATCATCATGCGAGTGACCATTCCCATGGACTTTCTACTTAAAGTGTATATCACAATATTGGCCATTCCTGACTTATACTGAATGTCATAATTATAGTCCTTCAGCAAGTCTAACCACCTCTACTGTCTCATACTGAGCTCCTTTGGAGAGAATAGATATTTTAAACTCTTGTAGTCAGTGTAAATAACAAATATCTTGCCATATAAATAATGTTGCCAAATCTTTAAAGCAAATACTATGGTGGCCAACCCAATGTCATGTGTTAGGTACCGAGTCTCATAAGTTTTTAGTTGTCTAAACCCATACGCTATGACCTTTCCGTGCTACGTTAATACACAGCCTAAACCCCTCAACAATGCATCATAGTACACTTCAAACCCTCCCAAGCCATCTAAAATTGTCAAACTTGGTGCTGATGTCAACCACCTCTTAAGCTCCTGGAAGCTTGCCTCACACTACTTGGTCTAGATGAACTTTGCGTCTTTTTAAGTTAGCTTGGTCAATGGTGTGACAATGCTTAAAAAGTCTTTGACAAATCTATGATAACAGCTTGCTATCTTGAGAAAGTTGCGTACCTCGGTTGGTGTAGTTGGTTGCATCCATCCAATGACTACTTCTATCTCAGTCGGATCTATCGATACTTCGGCTCCAAAGATAATGTGACCGAGGAAGGTAACTTTACTAAGCTAGATTTCACATTTCTTGAATTTTCCGTAGAGTTGAGCTTCCCTCAGCGTTCCTAGCACTAGTCTTAAATGTTTCTCGTGTTCCACTTTGGTCCAAGAGTAAACCAGAATATCGTCAATGAATACCACCACAAAATGGTCTAAATATGGCTTGAATACTCAATTCACCATATCCATGAATGCTACTGGTGTATTAGTTAACCCAAATCTCATCACAATAAATTCGTAGTGCCCATAACGCGATGTAAAGGTTATCTTAGCAATATCAGACTTTTGGTATCCTGAATAGAGGTCAATATTAGAGAAAATTTATGTTTCTTTCAGCTAATCAAATGGATCATCAAACCTCGAAAGCAGATATTTATTCTTTGCTGTCATCTCTTTAAGTTTTCGATAGTTGTTGTATAATCTCATGGACCCATCCATCTTCTTTACAAATAAGACGGGAGCTCCCTAAGGCGACATCCTACGTCGGATGAAACCTAAATCTAGAAATTCCCATAATTGGGTTTTCAATTCCTTTAGTTTTGCTGGCACCATGTGATATGGGGCTTTGGAAATCAGGGTAGCTCCTAAGAATAGTTCGATTGAAAAATCCACCTCCCTTTTAGGTGCAAGACCCGGTAGCTCTTTTAGGAATGCATCAACAAATTCCCGCACAACTAGGATTTCTTCTAGCTTAGCTTTTGGAGTGTCCCCTACCAATACACATGCTAAAAAGCCTCCACAGCCCTACCCATAGCAAATGTCTAGTGTGTGGCGCTGACATTATTGGAAGGAAAACTTTGTTGCCAATGCCTCGAAACTCAAAAGGTGGATGTTCAGGCGGATTAAAATGTATAATCTTTCTAGCACAGTCAATGCTAGCATGGCAAGCAGCCAGCCAATCCATTCCAAGGATTGCGTCAAATTCTAACATATCAAGTGGAATCAGATCCACCGGTAGGCAATGATCCCCTACCCAAGTAATGCAATCAACATACACAACATCCATCAAGACAATCTCTCCGATAGGAGTGGATATTGCAAGAGTAAAGTCCAATGGCATTGGCAAAGCCTCCAAGTGTGGTATAAAATGAGTCGACACAAAAGAATGGGTTGCACCAGAATCAAATAAAACGTAAACAAGATCACCATAAACATGAATACTACCTTGCACCATATTGGGTGGATATTGGGCCTTCTGTTCAGTAACTACATAAACTCATTTTGACTTCTGCAACCTTTGCTATCCAGCTTGCCCCATCAATCCCTGTTGTGGCACGTGATAGTCCTTAATAAAATGACTAGCCTTGCCACAATTAAAACATATTCATGGCAATAAACACTCCCTCGGAGATGGCACTAGGGAATAAGTTGGAAGGTTGGTAGATGCAGACACTACCACCTTGCAATCCTTGGCGAGGTGGCCCGTCTTCTAACACTTGAAACACCACCTATCCTTTCCACAACCACAAGTATTCTGGCATTTTTGAAATGAAGGCTGATGTGGTCTGCTCTTGGTCGAGGTGGTTGCTTTTAGTTGAGTTTGGCCTCTCCGGAGCAAGGCTTGTTCAATGATCATCAAGCATTTTAGAATAGCACCATACTCTACCAAGCCAAACAGAAGTAATTGCATCTAGATGATGTCATTCAGTCCATCTTGGAATTGCCAAGCTTTCCACTCCTCGTCGTCCACTAGGTAGGGGACAAATCACAATAATGCGGTGAATTGTGCTTCATATTGTGCTACCGTCATGTTCCTTAGCTCAAAGATATAAATTCCGCCTCTTTGCTAGCCTGCATACATGAGGGAAAGTATTTTTTTTGTAAAAGTGGCATTGAAATTCTTCCAATGTTATTTCATCAATCATCATTCGCAATTCTCCCTTTAACATGCTCCACCTGTGATCCGCCTTGCCCACAAAGCGATAAAGGGCTAAACGAACCTTGTCAGTTGGTCTATAACGAATTATCTCAAAAGCTTTCTCTATTCTTTCCAACCATGTCTTGGTGAGCGTAGGGTTAGATAGACCGGCAAACTCTGGAACTTACTAGTCCATAAAGTCATGCATCACTCGATGCTCCTTGTCTTGCACTTATTGTTGATATTCAATCGTCGATGAGGTAGTACCTCTAGGTCTCATGACTTGTGCATTGATTGCTTGATTTACCAAAAATGCCATGTCACATAGGGTGCTGCAGACCTCAGCCATTTCTTTTGCACTAGTGTGCTTGGGTGTGCTGTGTGATCTATCTACATTAATACTCAGTTGCTCTGACATACTAAAAATTAAACCAAGGTCAGGTCTCACAAAATATCATGTATTAATCTAAATCCCTGAATGCCACCCGTATTGTAAATCCTTGAATAACTTAGTGAAACCAAGAGGTTCCACATACATCCTAGGCTTCTACGTCCTCAGATATCCCTATAGAACCTAACTTTTTCTCTAATATCATAATAGTGATGGCCTGAAACATAATCATTTACCTTATCTCGAATCGCTCACACAGATCATCTCATCATTCTTCAACTATAAAACTAAAAGATTCATCATACATAGAACAATATCCACAAAATATAAACTAAAGAGGATAATAAGTGTGTCACAGCCCTAAAGAAAAAGCAAAAGAAAATATCAAATCCTCAATCAATCTAAATCCGTTAGGGTTTGTTGTGGAACAGTTAGCAAAGATTTAAACAGAAAATGGAATGGATAAGTCGTTAGAGGATATTGAGAGAGGGAGAGACGAAGGAAGAGTGGGTGAGAAAGAATCGATAAGGAGGGGGTGAGATGGCATGCATATATTTTAACAATATTATTATTATTATTATTATTGTTGTTGTTGTTGTTATTATTATTATCCTATTACTATAAGTATTTATTATTCTCATGATAACACCACTAATAGTACCATATCTTTATCCACGCAGGTTTTAAAAATTAAGTCTATCCAATTCAAATAATATCCATTGTCAGCAATGGACTAAAAAAAATTTGACTAAAAATACCAGGGTATCACAGTTATATAACTAATATAACGGTTGGAATTTAATACAACATTACACTTCAAGTAATAGCCATGCTGATTTCGGACAAATAGATTGATTGGCGTTCATGTTATAAATACAAACCCCAATTAAGAATAGGGGCATCGCATACTTGGGTAAACAATTGCTTGCTGCGAGTATAATCAGATTATCGAAGCACAGTCCTCCTAACTCATTCAATTCCACATTCATCCTATTTCCTCTTTCTTTCCATATCATTTAATTTTTTTTTAGAAAGATTACTAATTTGAGCGTCACAGAATATATCAATGATGAATCCCACATATCTCTTACCTCTCATTAAATTATTGTGGTGTGTAATATTCAAATTTATAATTACGAAGACTAAACTTGCATTCTTTCAGACCAGTCGAATGTACCATTCAGCTCTCTAATTCGTATAATAATTCAAATCTTACATCTTACTTAATTATGAGAATCTCTAACTAGTAATTAAAATATTGAATGTCAAGTTTTATTATTGATGGAAAAAATTTCCGCTGCCCCCTTTGACAGATATTGTAAATTTGATGTGCCTAGGTAATTCATAAAGTTAGTCTAAGCTCGATCATAAATCATTAGCTTAAAAGAACTTTATCGGTACATTAATTTTTTTAATTAGTGGCCTCTACTATTCTCCTGTCCAAATAAGCCAAAATGAAATATTGTGGTATTACAAAAAACCCACAAAATAGGGTAAGCATTTGTCATTAGAAAAATATATATTATTTATTTTGTATGTTAATCCTATTATTTATTTGATACACGGACTTTTTATAATTTTAATGACATTTATTAGAATATATCAATGGATTTAGGTTTTCCCCCTCTCTTTTTTACTTTCTTTTTAGGAAAAATCATATAGAGTATTAAACATGTTATGTCAAATTATAATATCAACCATTTATCAAAAAATTTAAAATTATGTAACTCAATATTTAATCAAATTCAATATACTTTACAGAGATGGTTATAACATACATAACACATTGTACAAGCTTTCATTTTTCAGAGTTGGAGGAGGTGTTGTATGGTTCGTAGTTGCTTAAAGGAAAAGCAATACAGACCATTGGGTTAAAAGCTAAAAGATGAATTATTTGGTATCATTTGGCATGCCATGGCGCCATACCATCAGTAAGTAAAATGATTCAAGATTTAGAAGTTCTTTTCTTTGGTCATCAAGCGTTAGACGACAGAGCACTGATGACTACAATTATTACTGGTATGCCAGAGGCCTATATAATCTGCAACATGGTGGCCCTCTCCTTTCTCTTCAACAAAAACATTATAGGATATATTTAAAAATATCATATTATTTTTATTCTAGTTAAAAACACATAATCATCTACCTATTAGCAGTTAATTAAATTTAAAATGTATTTCAATGTGTACTTGAACTGGGTGCATGACTCAAAACAGAGGCAACCGAGAGTGAGGGCTCAATCTAGATAACCTCATTCATTGGTGTGCACCACAAACAAAATAGTGAAGGCTCTAAATTTCATTCATTGGGAAATTCCTCTGATGCCTAAATTAATACTCGAGGCGGGTCTGGAAAAAGAAACTTATTACCCTTTGAGCGATGCGCATATCTATCATTTCAAATGATAATGAACAGACTAAGCTACTATAAAGGAGACTCAGTTGGAAAGTTTAGTTAGTGTATAATGATCTCTCTTGTCTGTGTGATAAAATGCATCTTGTGTAATGCTAATGACAGTAGATGCAGGATACCCGTTGTGAAATTTAGCACTTGAGTCAAATGAATTACTCAAGAAAAGTTTACTGCTTTTCTCAAGATAAGCACTTGATTCTAAGCTTATAGAAAAGTAGCCGAGTATTGGATGAATGTGAAATTTGGCATAATTATGGCTTTTTTCGCCATCCATAGGAGTTGGAATCCTTTTAAATGAGGTGAAGGATTGTATTTATAGGAAGAACAAGAAAGCTGTTAGGCTAAAGAGTCATTAAGCCCATAGGCTGAAGTTGGGGTCAAGTATCTGGTAGTCAGTAGTCGATAAACCTACTCCATGATCCATGTCGAACACACCGATTTGTAGTTAATGGCCAAGGGCATGTAATTATTACTTGGATTAATATCATTAATCATGCTAATATTGGTATGAAAGTTATACATGATCTTAATATCATAAGTGGTAAAGATCTTTCATAAATTTTTAGGCTAAAGATATTAAATGGATCATGTAAGGCTGACACAGTCCATTTATTCAAGCCGCCGAATGTAAATGGGCTATGCCAAGTACGATACATTTATATCATAGGCCGTGCTCAATATGGCATGAAACTTATATACCCCGGCATAGCACAGCATGTCACCCGTGTTGCGTTGGGTTGGTAATGCTTATGAGCCATACTGTTCCATGAGCTGAAATAGTATGATCCATTTTTAATATGTAAAAAAATAAAAATATATATATATGAAAAATAAAATTACACAATATTATAAAAAATATATCATATATTATTTATTTTGTTGAATATTTTTAATATATTAAATTTTAAAAAAATTATTTATTAATAACTCAATTATTTTTAGGTTTCACTTATATTTCTATTACCGTTATTTCTAGAGCCCTTATCTTCACTAGAAATAAATACGACTACATTTTTAATGTAATCTTTTATATCCAACCAATTTTTGAATATGATATATATTTTTATAGTCTTTGGTATCATCATACTTTTTTCATCATCTACTTGATTCAAACACTGAAAGCAAACTCTGACAACACGAACTTGCTAGTGGGGCTAAGAAGCCCTATACTATTAATGTGAGTATAGAAAATGTATACTTATTAGCTTCCACTAATCTAAAATTTAAAATTCTAAACTTCTACTTGCAATATTGGAAACGTAGTCCAGCTATAAACAGTAAAGAAGATCAATCGGTATTATATTTTAATTAATCAGTTGTATTCCACGTCAAACGCATGCCAACGAAAGTAAATCTCTCTAGCCACTTCTGCTACTGTTTGCTTCTCCTAATACAGTAAATGATTCTGGAGTTAACTATGGTATATACAAACTATACTTTACATATAAATTGTGATAGATACGGACCTTTATTTCTTCCATATTATTAATCATCCATATATTATTGTAGAATTCTTTAAAATATATGTATACCTCACGTAAATTTATATGATGGTCCATAATTGTGATGAGATAGGCTAACATTAGAAGCATTTTTTAATATTTTTAAATTTTTTTTTAAAAAATGTATAATAAAATAAAATATTAGTAAATATACTAATTTTAATAATTTTAATATTTATTTAAAATTATTTATTTAAATCTAAAATAATATTTTTACCTCCAATGTTAATATTATTTGGCAAAAATTATATTTGTTTGTAAAAAGTATAATCAGTAAATGCTTACAACTGGTTTAGCATTGAAATATTTTCTTTATAAAAATGGTTAAAACCAAAATAAAAAGAATAGGTGGTCTCAAGTATTTGATATGTCAAATTTTATCTTATTAGGTGATCAATCTTCATCTCATAACTTAACTTACTTTGCCCACACATCTTAAATTGTTACTCCCAAGAAAAAAGATTCTAATAAATAAAATAATAGTTTTATATTTATTTTACATAATGAGAAATAAATCGTAAAATATTCTTGACATAAAAATTAATTGATATAACATACACATCTTATGCAGAATAATTCACAATTCAAAATTAAAAAATTACAATTTAAATAAAAAAATAGCAAAATTATTATTTCATAAATTATTAAAAGTAATAAAAAATCTTATTAAATATTTTAAAATTTATTTATTGTAGAAATCACATAAGTAATACGTGGGTGCTCAAAAACTTTAAAACAAATGATTCTTTTTTATAATTTCTAATTTTTAAAAATTTAATACATTATAGTATGATGGGTACACCAATAATGCTGTTTCGAAAGAATGGTCAACGGAAGCCCAAGAAGGCCGGTCAACATTTTGGCGGCCCGGTAAAACGGAACCAGGAACTAGAAAGCTCAAGACGGTTAATGTTGGCGTTGACCGTCTTGGCGGCCAACTTTGCTCGCTGGGCGGTCGCGCAATATTGGCCGTCTTTGTGTAACAGTTGGGCCTTTAGAGGCTTTGCTTCTGATGATGGGCCTATTCCCGTTCGGCCCACACCCGTGATTGATCGCGCCGTTCTCCACGAAGGTGGCCAACACGCTAACGGTCAACTTAGGCGTTGACCGTCTGTGCCTTATACATTGGGCCCAAATGACGCATTTTTACAGTAATAGGCCTGCTCCGTTTAGACCCACCAGTCATTAAAAGGCCAACAACGATTCTCCAAGGATATTCCACGATCTCAAAAGGAACATCAACAAGATTGGCGCCCTTGAAGAAGAAGCCTTGGATTTTCCCGATTCCTTGCCAGGCCCGAGGTACTCCAGTAATAATCTTTGAGGAGGAAAGAAACCAACTTGGAAAGTTGTTGGCCGCCTCAGAAGGAAACAATCCTCCACAACTTGGCAACAGGCATCAATCTCTAAAAGGAAGGCCAGCAGCAGATCACGAGGACGATCACTCCTTCCAAAGAAGGAGGATCGCCATCTTTACCATAAAAAAGGCCCTAGGTTCACCATCCGGGGCAGGCTCTCTTGAATGCTTTCTTCCAGACCTACCAAGGCTCTCATTCCTGTTCTCATTGAGACTTTCAGAAACAGACACCTCTTGAGACACGAAATTGCGTATACTTTCTGGGATGATTGAGAGCTCACAGAGGCCTGCCTTCTTAGCCACCTTCGTTCTCCCAGAAAACCCTAAGACAACAAGCGTGTCCTCACGGCCGTTTACTGCCTTCCCACCTTCCAGATTCAAGAAGACCTCGCGTCTCTCTTACATCTGGATCAAACACTCAAACTCTCTCTCTCTATATTTTCAGTTTCTTCTTTTGAAGACTGTATTACTGACTTGAGCGTCGAAGTATTTTCGGTGGGATAACTTTCCGCCGATAATGCTGACCTCTTGTTCGTTTTAGTGGTGTGGTGCGTGGATTCATACTCGGTGAAGGGGCGGTTCAAACCATCGAGAAGAATCCGAATCATTTGAAGTCGGATCAAGTATACATCATTGGCCAAATCTGTGGGAAACGATTACGAAAAGCCTACCACTAAAATGCTGCTCAAGCTCTTTGTCACCTGCCTTCTCTGATGGTGAACACGAGGGCTCGAGGCTAGCGACCCCGCTAGAATATCGCTAACCCCGACGGGACCACGCTGCTGGTGCCATGGTCAGCGGGGCCACGAGGCGGGAGATCCCCCCGCCTTACTTTCAAAGCTGAGGTGGAGCGAGATGCAGGCCAATCAATCCGCTCCAACTTCTTTGCGCGCAGAACAAGCAACAACAACAAGCGGCTCCACCAGCAGCCATCCCTACTCCTGCCACCAAAAGGGGTGGCCAGAGGAAGAAAAGCGGCAAGAGGCCGGAAAGGCGGAAACAATCGGCTCTAGCGTCCTCCCCGCATTCTGGCCAAAAGCAGCCTTGTGGAATGCTCAGAGCACGTCTCGACAGAGAGCCCGTGAAGAAGAATCCCAGATACTCTCGGGGCGAGCCTCGAGGAGCTTCGTCCCGATCCAGGCTGATGAGCGTGGCTGCCTTTCTTGAACTCATTGAGAAAGAGCGAGTTGAGGATTACCTCGGCTCTAAGCGATCAAGAACGTCGCTCGCACCGATCCGCGGGTGGACAAGATATGGAACCGTGTGTTCCGGGAGGAGGAGCCGCGTGATCGACTTAGATCGATCTCCTTTTACGGCGGAATTCCTAAGATCCCACGGCCTCAAAGTTTAAGATCTGAGTCCCTTAACTTATACGATGGGGGCGGTGATCCATTGACCACCGGATCACTTCCGCACCCGTCCGAGTCTAGGAGGGCTAGAAGACTCAGCGATGTGCCGCTGCTTTCCGCTCACCTTATTTGAAGGGAGGCGCTCGAATCTGGTTCCATCACCTCCCTTGAGCCTTGTCGGCGGCTTAGTGAGCTCACGGACCTCTTCCTGGCTCAATACGCTTTAAGCCGACGGGAAGAGAAACAGCCGTGGCACCTCTCCCACATAGAGCAGAAACCGGGAGAGAACCCACGGCGTTTCTTAGATCGCTTCGTGGCTGAGACCAGAAGGATTCCCAGGATCACACAGTTTCATCTCAGTGCTTACTTTCGGTGACTTCTTCAAGCACCTAGCCCACAAAAATCCTCAAACATTCCCGAGGCGGGAATCCATTACCAGGGCCTACGGCTGCTTTGAAGAGGTCAACGAGGCAAAACGTCCGAACGGGCGGATCGGTCTCGGCCATTCCACGGAGAAGGAAAAGAAAGTTCACGGGCGGAGAACATCCCCAGAAGCGTACCGGAGTCGGGCCCCTGCACGAGAGATTATGGGCCCACGGTTTCACACCTCCCATGCATACGTGCGCCAACGTCCTTATGCAGATTCATGGAGAAAAATTCTTGAAGTGGCCCAAACTGCTGAAGAAAGATTCTGGGAACCAGTCGAAGTACTGTGACTTCCATCGCTCTGCTGGCCATTCAACTGAGGACTGCAAGACACTGTAGAGGGAAATTGAGGATCTGATTCGCAGAGGACACCTCACAATGTTCGTTAGAGACCCAGGACAGAACTCGGGAGCAGCTGATGAAGAGGGGCAGGAGCAGACTCCTCCCCGGAACAGGATTGCGGCAGGAAT
Organism: Nepenthes gracilis; assembly: GCA_033239525.1. Lineage (NCBI taxonomy): Eukaryota > Viridiplantae > Streptophyta > Magnoliopsida > Caryophyllales > Nepenthaceae > Nepenthes > Nepenthes gracilis. The sequence continues at coordinate 17,808,163 of BSYO01000017.1, read as the reverse complement.
GGTTAACATGGTCACGTCCCGACCTACCAGGAGCCCGGCGGATAGCAAGGAGCAGCAGACTGGGAGGAAGAAGCAGCGCACAGTAGATAATACTATTAGCTTCAGTGATTGTGACTCAAACCATGTAATGTCCCCCCATGCTGACCCCCTTGTAATCTCAGCACTCATTTCAAATGGTATTTCAAACTACCACTTTACTTGGATGCGTTCTTTAAATTAGGCTTAAAAAAGAACCAATTAAAACTTACTGAAGGACCTTTATACGGCCTTGACAATGAACTGGTGCCCGTTCAAGGGACAATCCAACTGGAGGTCACCCTGGGCACTTATCCGAAAACAGCAAGTCACAGGCTAACCTTTCTGGTAGTTGACGTGCCCTCAGTATACAACGCTATACTGGGCAGACCTTGCTTGGCGGCATTCGGGGCAATTACCTCGATTCCGCACCTCAAAATGAAATTCTCGACACCCTACGGTGTTGGTGAAGTGTTAGGCAACCAAATAATTGGGCGGACGTGCTACATATCCCAGATTGCCCCTAGTGGTAGAACTAGCACGGTGGGAGAACTCGATCACCGAGACAAGACCACCCTGCAATAGGCGCAACCCGGTGAAGCCACAGATCAGGTCCCACTAAATCCAGAGGATCCAAAGAAGTGTGTGCAGATAGGCGGCTCACTCTTGGCACACTCTTTTGGCCGGTGCGTTTACGCAACGAACTTTGACTTGTTCTCATGAACTCCCTTGAGACATGCCGGGATTTGGTGAGGTGATAGTCCTGGTGGGCCTCGATCCCGGCTTGATTAAGCGAAGCGGAGGTATCACTCTGTCAAAAAGCTGATCACCATCCGAGAGGAAGTGAAAAAGCTCTTTTGGGCCTGGGTTTATTAGAGGTCGATGACCGGATTGGCTCTCAAACGTCGTCCTGGTTAAAAAGAACAACGAAAAATGGCAAATGTGCATCGATTTTACCGACGTCAACAAGGCCGGCCGAAAGATAGTTTCCCTTGCCGGGATCGACGACTTGGTTGACTCCACGCGGTGGACAATTGCTTTCGGCTTCATGGACGCCTATTTGGGGTTACAACAGATTCAAATGAGTCAGGAAGGCGAGGAGCATACCTCTTTCATGACGGACCGAGGGCACCTCTTTCTACAAAGTGATGCCCTTCGGGCTGAAAAACTTTGGAGCAACTTACCAACAGTAATTGACAAGATATTGTGCTGATTGGTGCAACATGGAGGTCTACGTCGACGACATGCTCGTCGAAGCGAGAGTCGCGACCACATACGTGACCTAGAAGAATCCTTTGAAGTGCTCCATTGACACCAAATGAAGCTAAATCCAGCCAAGTGTGTCTTCGGGGTAGCCTCTGGAAAGTTCTTGGGTTTCATCATCTCCCAGCGGGGAATCGAGGCAAACCTAGAAAAGATTAAAGCCCTGACTGACATGGCTCCCCCACGAAATGTAAAAGACGTCCAGCGATTGGTCGGGCGGTGTGGCTGCTTTGTCCCGCTTCCTCGCGAAGTCCGGTGACAAGTACCAACCCTTCTTTAAAGCACTAAGAGGAATAAAATCCAATGGATTTGGTGGATGGTATTTGCCCGATCTGTCTTCAATGAATTCAAGCGCGATGTGGCCCCCACCGTTGCTAGCATCACCCAAAGACGAAGAGGAGTTGTACCTTTACCTAGCGGTATCGGAAGTGTCCCTCAGCTCCGTCCTCGTGCACCAAGAATCAGATATCTAGCATTGGTCTACTATGTAAGCAAAATATTGGCCGGGCCCAAACTTCGTTATCCCACAGTGAAAAAATGGCACCGGCACTTATCTTCACGGTAGCGAAAATTAAGGCCATACTTTCAAGCGCATCGCATAGTGGTCATACAGTTGACCATTGCTGAAAGGGCATACTCCGAAAAGGAGGCGTTTACGGGCCTACCGGGTGAAGTTGGCTATTGAATTGGGAGAGTTCGACGCCAATTCAAGCCCAGGGCGAAGCCAAAAAGGCTGAGCTCCGGCGACTTCATCGTCGAGACCATGACCCCAATTCACGAGCAACTGCGAGAAAATGAAGAAACGGCCGGCGAGATCCCGAATGGACACTCTCGCGTGGGCCGGATGCGTCCTGACGATGCTGATGGCGAGGGGCGGGGGATCCTAACGACCCCCGATGGATTCGAGATCAAGTATTCCTGAAACTTGATTTCCCGTGACCAACAACGTCGGAGTGAGTTAAGCCCTCTGGGCGGCTTGCGATTAGCAAAGGAGTGCTCGCGAGGATTGGTGGTTCATGACCACTCGAATTAATCATCAACCAGGTCAATGGGGGCTTCGAGGCAAACAACCCTTCCTTGGCCATGTACCTGGCGAAGGTAAGGGAAGCCATCCAGGGTTTCAACAAACTAACCCTATGATTCACGTTCCTCGAACTGAAAATTGGAAGGCGAATCGGTGGCTAGAGAGCTGCTTTGCAAAACCAGGCGATGATTGAGGACATGCGGGAGATCTGACGCTCCCAAGATAGAAACAGGAGGCAATGCAGATTTTCGAGACAGAAAACTGGATGACGCCCTACTTTAGATACTTGGTCGACGGATTACTCCCAGAGGATACCGAAAAGGCCAAGCGAATTAAAAAAATAGTCGGCTAGTACATGGTAGTCGATGGGCAGCTGTATCACCGCGGATACTCAACTCCGTATCTCCGCTGTCTAACTCCCGAGGAGGGCAACTACGCGTTGGGCGAAGTTCACCTCGGGATCTGTGGATCACACGTAGGCGGGAAAAACCTAGCCTTCAAGATCATGCGATAGGGCTACTATTGGCGCTCAATGAAGAAGGACGCGCTTGAGTTTGTGAAGAAGTGTGAAAGCTGCCCGACTTCACGCTGACCTTCACCACCGGCCATCCGGCTCCGAAGTCACTTCGAGGCTCCGTGGCCCTTCGCGTAATGGGGCTCGACATCCTCGGCCTATTTCCCATCGCCACGGGGCAATGTAAGTCTATCATAGCGGGCATCGACTACTTCACGAAGTGGGCGAGGCGGCCCGCTAACAAAGATCACGAGAACCACAATGCCACAGAGTTCCTTCGCGAGTATTATGCTGCCCAGGTTTGGCGTCCCCAGTCGTGGTAACCGACAAACGGGACCTAGTTTTGGGAAATGCTTCACAGTATTTTTGACCTTGAGATCAAGCTGGTCCATACTTCGGTGGCATACCCATGAGCCCAGGCGAGTGGAAGTCACGAACCGTATGCTACTCCACGGGTTAAAGACTAGGCTGGAGGGCCTTGATGGCTCTGGACTGACGAGCTCCTATCCGTCCTGGTCTTATAAATGCAACCCAGAAGGAGCCAGCGAGACACCCTTGATCTCTATTACGGGGACAGGCGGTATTCTGTTGAAATCGGGCTTCCAAGTCTCAGGGTGAAGTCCTTCGACCCACGGACCAACTCCCAGAAAATTAGGAAGCACTTGGACTTGCTAGAGAAAGCCCGCGACGCCGTCAGAATATGGACAGCAACGTACCAACACCGAGTTGCCCGGTACTACAATAAAAAGGTAAAAGTCTGACAATTCGACGTTGGGGACTTGGTCCTACGAGACATCGAGGCCACAGGCAAGCTGGCCAGTCAAAAAAAGCTCTCTCCCAACTGGGAGGGACCTTTTCTTGTCTCCGTCGTTCTACGCAACGGAGCATACAAACTCCAAAACCAGGACGGAAAGTTGGTCCCGCGAACGTGGAACACAACCCACCTGAAACGCTACTTCCAATAGGGAACCCAGGTACGCACTCACTCACTTATGTGCATTCATTCGCATGCTTATTTTAATTTGATAAAATGAGGGGTTTACTTAGCATATAGATCCTAGGCTATATATTGTGTTTGCCTTGCAGGTTTACCAGACCTAGACTGCTCCTAAGTCAGGAGGGTCTTCACCCTCTCGTTAAACCCTAGTTATCTAGGTTGCCCAAAAAGTGGTCTGAAACTCTAGTCATCCGGGTGGCCCGTAAGCGGTCTTAAACCCTAGTCATCTAGGTGGCCCACGAGCGGTCTAAAACCTTGGTCATCCCGGGTGGCCCATGAGCGGTCAGAAACCTTGGTCATCCAAGTAGCCCATGAGCGGTGCAGAAACCTTGGTCATCCGGGTGGCCCATGAGCGATCACGAAACCTTGGTCATCAAGTGGCCCATAAGCGGTCTAAAAACCTTTAGGGCAAGTATGGCACGCGACGACCTCCTCTCGGGAGCGGTGGCGTCCCGATCAGCGGCTTGATCGAAGGAGAAACACTTCTTCTCCAACATTGGTAGCCCAGTCGTCACTTGCAGGCGCCACCGGGCTAGTTATAACAACTTTGCTTTCGGCTTAAAGATCTTACTCCTTAGGCAGCCAGCCAACCAGATTAGCTACCCCACGCACTAACCTTCTCGACAAAAGGATAGCGTGATTAAATAATAACGAGAAGTGTTCCTTCTCTAACATTGACTGCCCAAGTTTTCACTTGGACAGCAACGCAATGCTGGTTAATACAACCACCTGCCAAGCCTAGGGCTCAGCTCCTTAGGCAACCAAGCAACGGTCGCCGACCAACCAGATTGGCTGCCCAACGCAACGACTCACGCAAACATAAAGAGCAATAAAAGACGGAGGACGCCAAACTGAAAAGGATTTCTATTTTATTGCTCACAAAGTGTATTACAATTTACATGAGGTCAAAAGCAAAAGAAATACAAAAGGCTACAAGAGGCGGCGGACCACCACATTTGTCTCGAGGCTCTCCTTCCCAAATTTTCCTTCAACATTGCGCTGCGCGGTTTTCTTTGATTGATAAACTCCTTGGGAAGTCGGGAGCGATCAACCACACGGCCACGGCGTCGATGTTGAGCCCCTCAGCAGCCGGGCGTGCGGTGTGACCTCATGAGGGCTCATCAGGCGCTCGTCTGCAAGGCGTTTGTTGCTCACTTTAAGTCGATCATCCTCCTCCTTCAAGCGAGCAACTTCCGCCTTGGCTCGGCGTTATCTGCCTTTACCCGGCATTCTCTGCCTCCCGGCCCACCATAACGGCCTCAGGCAGGCCCATGCTCACGAGCTCCCCCTCTGAGGTGGCGGCAGCCTCTGGCCGGGCTATCTCAGCCTCCCGATCCATGATAATGCGTCGTCTTTGCTCCATTTTAGGGAGGCAGTGAGGCCAATCTTCTTGGCTGCACGGGACAAAAGCAAAGTGTGAGTTTATAAACACAAGGAAGAAAAGAAATACAAAGGAGGCTGTTGCGAGAAGTCATACCTCGTAAGTCTTCCTATAGGGCCTCACGGGCTTGGACTCCGAGGCCAGTCCGGTGGCGGTGGAATAGGAGATGGCAGGCCGGGGCACCCTCACGGCGTGCCCGAACACGCATTTGCCTCATCAAATACAATCCAAAAACTCATCATCCTCGGCGGCGGTGGCGTTCTCCTCTCTTGCAGCCTGCAGGCAGTGCAGCGAGCTCCTCTTCCTCTCCTGCCTTTGGAGCAGTGCTTGGTGGATCGACCCTCGTCGGCGACTCCTGATATAAATCGTGAACCCTCGAAGCACGTGCAGGCTGGCTCCTCTGCGAGACTCCATCCGGTGGCGCACAGGAACCACATTCGCCGCCGTAGTGGGCCGAGATAACTCCTCGGCCTCAGCCGATCCTCGGCGGACTTCCCCACTCCGAAGTATTCAGGATTCACCATGAGATCCCGGCTGACCACGAGTCAATCTGCGGCGAGGGCAATGAGGCGCCTTGATTACCCTCTCGTAGCTTCTCAGGGCCTTGGGTGGATGATCACCCTCTTTGAGACTTTAGGCCTCATCATTTTAATCGGAGGGTGCGGCTTGAGCCGTGTGGCGGTCCCAATTTAACTTTTCTTGGTCTCACTTTGGAAACCAAGAAATCCCTCGTGAACTTCGTCGAGATTAAGCCGTATGGCCTTAGTCGACCCAGGCGTAGGCGGAGCTCTCCGTCGAGACGGCGTACAGTGCACCTGGAACCTTGCCGGTTCCTCGCGAGGGCGACTTCTCTCCCACTTTCACAAAGAAGAACCGATTTTTCGGTTCTTGAGAGAATCATGAATGGCCTTGTTTATTTTTATTCCCTTGCGAAGTGAGTGAAATCCACCGCCTGGGTCACTTTAAATATAACCTTAAAGCCAGACATCCTAAATTTCTTGCCAAGCTTCCGGACAAAAATACATAAAGTATAAATGTACCTCACCGCATTGGCATGGAGCTGGGCGATGGGTACTTGTAGAGCTGCCATGATCGACTCCAACACCTCCGACAATGGCAGGCGGAGGCCGCTCCTCGAGATGAGCCTCATAGCGGTAATGTAGCCCTCGGTGGAGAAAAGGCTTTGTTGTCCTTGCACAGGACCCTCCGGCCCGCCTCGTGGGGATGTTGAACTCGGCACGAGCCTTGATGTCATTCTCTCTCGGATCGGTGAGAAATGCCCACGAAAGCCATGATCGGGAAAAGCTTTAGGGTTTCTTTGAAGGCACTTAGTTGAGAAATGAGAATGGAAGATGACGGTTTGAAAGCGTAGGATTTCAAAATCTTGAAGGAAAACTTAGCGCCAAGACACTTTCGAAGGATGCCGTCGGTCTAGCCCGTGTCGCCTTCTAACCCTGACCATGCAAAGGACGGATCTCTGGAGCATTAATGACAGGATCTCATCCACCGAAGGAAGACACGTGTCGTTTTACGCGCATATAATCCGGCCAAAAGTGGCGAAATCATTCGAGAATTGGCAGCAGTCGATAATTACGGCACTCGAGATTGGTCAGGGCGATTGACAATTGCAATTAACTGGAATTGGCAAAAGCAGTCGACAATTGATGCTATGCGGAATTGGCCAAAAGCGATCGACAATTGGTACTCGAGAATTGACCCAAAGCTGATCAACAATTCCGTTGAAACTCTCTTTCACGCTTTTTATGAATTTTACGAGATCTCGAAAGTAAGAAAAAGCATCCCATCATGAAATCTTTTGGAGGCGGAAATCGACCACCCGGTATGGTGGTGGGCTAGTGATGGGGTACACCAATAATGGGGTGGCCCAAAGAATGATCAGCGGAAGCCCAAGAATGCCAATCAATATTTTTGGCGGCCCAATAAGAAGACGGGCGTGGGCTGGAAAGCCGAAGGCGGTCGATGTTGGCGTTGGCCGTCTTAGCGGCTGACTTTTCGCCGATGGTCGTATGATATTGGCCGTCTTTTGTCTGACTTGATTGGGCCTTTAGAGCTTTGCTACGATGATGGGCCTATTCCGTTCGCCCACTTGCCCATCTGATTGATCGCTTCGTTCTCCCTTTGCCCGGCGGCCCGACGCCTGGTCGGCTCGGGCGTTGACCGTCTGTCTGCCTATACATTAGGCCCAAATAGCGCCTTTCTACGGTAATGGGCACTGCTCCGTTTAGGCCCACCGGTCATTAAAAGGCCAACCATGATCCTCCAAGGATATTCCACAATCTCAAAAGGAACATCAACAAGATTGGCGCTCTTCAAAGAAAGAAAGCGCCAGATCTTCCCAATTCCTTACCAACCAAGGTACTCCAACGGTAATATGCTGAGGAGGAAAGAAACCAACTTGAAAAGTTGTTGGCCGCCTCAGAAGGAAACAATCCTCCACAACTTGACAACAGGCATCAACCTCCAAAAGGAAGGCCAGCAGCAGATCATGAGGACGATCACTCCTTCCAAAGAAGGAGGATCGCCATCTTTACCATAAAAAATGCCCTGGGTTCACCATCCGGGGCAGGCTCTCTTGAATGCTTTCTTCCAAACCTACCAAGGCTCTCATTCCTGTTCTCATTGGGACTTTCAGCAACAGACACCGCTTGAGACACGAAATTGCGTATACTTTCTGTGACGATTGAGAGCTCACAGAAGCCTTCCTTCTCAGCCACCTTCGTTCACCCAGAAAACCCTAAGGCAACAAGCGTGCCCTCATGGCCGTTTCTGCCTTCCCACCTTCCGAGTTCAAGAAGACATCGCGTCTCTCTTACATCTGGATCAAACACTCAAACTATCTCTCTATATTTTCAATTTCTTCCTTTGAAGACTGTATTACTGACTTGAGCGTCGGAGTATTTTCGGTGGGAAAACTTCCCGCCGATAACGCTGACCTCTTATTCGTTTTAGTGGTGTGCAGGATTCGTACTCGGTGAATGGAGCCGGTTCAAATCATCCAGAAGAATCTGAATCTGTTCAAAGTCGGATCCAAGTACGCATCATAGTATAAATATAAAATAAATTATTACGTTACGATCAAGTATCACTAGTTTAAAAAATATTAGATTTTATTTCTATTAATTCAAAATTTAATTTTTATTTAAATTATGAAAAAAGATAAATAACCTCATCTTTAATAATTTTTTAAAATATTTTTACATATATGGGTTGTAATAACTTCTACACATACCATTCAAATTTATAGTCTTTTGCCATGAGAAAAAGGCTCTCTGACTCAACTGTATATTTTGTCAATCCCTCACAATTTAGCCACTATTTGTACTGAAAAATTTTTAGCCATATACTATTTAAAAATATTAATACAATTTGAGTTAAAAATAATTATTATCTTTTATATTTTTGTATGTCTCTTTAAGTGTCATATGCATTTAAAACTTTCATACATATAATCATTTTTTATATTTTTACAAGCAATCCGTTGTTGACAGCTAACTAATTTAATCTCAAAAGGGTAACATACATTATTGGAACATTTTCTAGATGATAGTTAGAACTAAAATAAGTAGTAATGGTATTTTGGCCAAAATTGGATTGTGATTCTAGTATTTCAAAATCATTATCAGTGTATATGTTATTTAAATAATATGAGAGTATCAAAATAATTTTTCTATAATCCTTCACTACCAAAACTAATTACAAATTAATTTATAAAATAATAAATATAAATATAATTACTAATAAAAATTAATAAAATGAGCATAAATATGTTGCGTCCTGAATCCTCGGTTGCCGTACGGATTAAAAAACCATCAGATTCCTCACTGCCCGAAGGTGGTCACGAAAGGGTCCGATCTCCATCTCTGTTAAACTAGGACATGCACAACACAATCAACGAACAAGATGTTAGGAGTCCGGTAAGATTTCTCCCACCGAGGAAGCTTCAACGCTCAAGCCAGCAATTTTCTGCAATAAACAGAAATGGGGCGCACGCTTAGAGGTGCGCAAAAATATGCTTGAATGTGTGGGTAGTGCATGAATGCTTGTATGGGAGAGTAATAAACAGGTAATCGGAGGCCTGGCTCCCTGTGTGCACCACAACGGATGGCTAACTTTTGTCACCTGAGAAGGCTGAGATGTTTAGATCTGGAAGACAGTGGTAGTGCCTAAGGTTAGTCACGCTGAGTCGATTATCTAGGGTCCGATCTCCCTCTCTGTAGAAGAAGAAAGATTTTATAGGTCCCTTGGCGAGGGCTTTGGGCGCGAGAATCCCTATTGCAAGTGTTCGTTGGCCGCTGATTACTGTCGACAGTTGTTGTCGCATCGGTTGTTGTTTAGCAGTGGCAGGTAGACCGCTAGGTGCTGCTGCCCATGCTTGGTCTACCCCTTGAGTTGGGATTGGCCGGGAAACTGGGGGTAACCGTATGAGCCGCGGCTGGCAGCGCTCACTATTTCCTCATTGGATCGCTTCCCCTGTTCTTCCGTCGTTCCCTGGTAGCAACATTAATGAGTTACAGATGGTGCCAATTGGCTGTCGAACATAGGCCGCCACGTAGGCCACTCTGCAGTGCTGGGCCTCAACTGCCCCTCAGGCAGCTGCTTCGTGAGCTAGGCTTTGAATCTCTTTGAGTATTTATTTCGAACTCAACACTAGCCCCCCCATGCCTGGGCCGACCGCCAGATCGTGGCATGCCCTTTGGGTCTAGCTTGTGGTCGCTCGGTCCCCCTCGAGATGCGCCAACACTTGTCATCTTCTGGCTTTGCGCTTTTCCTAGGCAGTCGAGCAGGCTTTTTTGGCGCTGCAGCGATTCGATGCTTGGAATGGAACGATTCACACGCCTGAGGTTGCGTCTGATTTGAAGGCTTTCCTGTTCCATGAAAGACGTCCATGGAATAGCCGCCCCATTAGGCGCTGGAAGGGCGTCATCTTGCCCATAAATAAGAGGGCTCATCGGCTGGTGCGGCTCATCCTTTGACTGACTTTGGGGGAGCAATGCGAAGATCTTGGCCTGCCCCACCTCTGGTGGGAGTCCGCGAAGGAGTTGGATGGACTAGTGGAGAATCCGGAGTTCTTGGCGAAGACTACCTTCATGCCCATGCTGCAGTCGATTCCTCATCCTAATGAGGGTGGCTCGGCCATTCTGCTGTTGTCGCATGTCTCCCCCATGGTGTGACGCATCCAAGGTGCTGTGGGATCACAGCGGAGCTATCCCGGGGATCCTCTCCTCCAATAAAGCGCGTCACTCGTGGTCTCCACTTCACTTGGGTCGTGCGTTGGTCGGGGAGGAGGTTGAGAGGGGAGCCCTGGCGAGCGAAAAGCAGGTTCTTTTTTGCGTCTCTACGGAGGCTTCTGAGTTTGGTGTTGGTTCTACCTTGGTGGATAACATTGGGTTCGTCTCCACCGGAGGTAAACCAACACGTGGCTGTTCCCGGTGCTTTGGCTTGTTGGGTCATCAGCGGTGAGGCCGTGGTGATCTCATGTAGGTCATGTTCCCAAGCTTGCTCAAGCTTCCGAGGCAAACGTCGTGGGGCCTAGGCCCCGTGCCATATCTTTTTCCTCTTTCTTGTACTTTTACTGTTGTAAATCTTATACTTTGTAAGGGAAGCCTTGATTAATGAAAGAAGTAGTCGTTTGCCTTTACTCTTCTACCTTGTAGTACATATTTTTCTTCCTAACCGCTTGCCCCCTCCCTTTTTATTTATTTATTTATTTATTATCATCCTTCACGAGCAGTTTGCTTCTTCCGTTGTGTCGCGCTCCGTTCCGTGTGCCTGAGCATCTTCAGATGTCTGCGGTTAGTTCTGTCGGTTTTGTCCCTTGAATCTTAATGTAAACCATTGTTGGGAGGATGCAGCAGGAGGGGTCCTTTGATGCTTGATGCCATGGAAGTTTGAATCGTCACTGGCGACAGTCACATCCGCCTGTCCATTTGGAGCAATAAATGCACTGAAAATCACGGGGCGCTGCACCATAATGATTGGCCTTGGAAACGCGCGAAGCTTGAGGGATTCGCCATGTGGAGGGCGTTCGTTGGCTCCGTTCTTGTGCTCTTCGCCTTCCAAAATGTTGTCGTTTTAGGGGGGAACTCAGCCTATTTAAACGCACAAATTTCCTCCAATGCAGCGTGCTCTATTGCTTCCTTAATGGTGCGAAGCTTTGTGTTGCTTTCGATCCCTTTCCCTTTCATCCGCTTTCGCTGTGATTTCGATGGAGGGGTCGTCCTCATCGTCTGGGTCAGGACCTTCTTTCGAAAAGCCTGAGATTGGGACCCATACCTCTGGGGCCCCTGGTGTAGCCGCGTCAAAGGGATATCATTCGGAGGTCACCATCGTTGTGGGCCATATGCGATTTTTGAGGGTGCCTCCAGGCTTTGAGAGGGGGGAGAGGTCTACTTCCTCGCAGGATCGTGGTCCTGGGAGGGCGAATCCTTTGCTTCACCAAGTGGCTAGGGCTGTCAAAGGTGTCGAAGCCTAGGTGCAAGTCGCGGTTGAAGAGATAGAGCAATAGAGGGCCCACGCCACACACTTTGAGGAGGCGTGGGCGAAATCGGAAGTGAGGGCATCCAAGCTTGCTGGTTAAAAGGTGCGGGCTTGAGCCAGCATGTTGGCTCTCCAGCAGGAGCTTGAGCGGCTACGATGACAGCTTGGAACAAAGGTTGCGTGTATGGGCACTGAGCTAAGGTCGAGGTTTCTGCCAGAGGAAATCAGCCCTGTACTGGGAAGGAACTTCCAGGATGTCATCCGTCTCAATCGGAGATTAGTCTCGCTGGAGGATCCGAACTTCCGCATTAACATCCTGGACTCTCAAAACTCTAGCGCCCTGACATGCGCGGATCTGTTGGAGTATCCTGTACCAGGTTCTTCTGTGCCCGAAGAGGGCCATTAAATGTACTCTACTGACTTGAGCTCTTTGTAAAAAGTTACTAATGACCATTATAATGAAATTTAATGCTTAGCTGTGCTGTTTTACTTTCTGCAATTTATTGGAGTCGAACGGTTCGTTTTCTCCCTTACACGCTGGTTTCGAAAGTCCCGTCGCATTAAATGCAGGTGTGACAGTGGAGATTTTGCCAAGCGGCTGAGGTGATGTCAATCTGCGATCTGATGAGGGGTCATGATTGCCGACTACTTTGGGGCCCACAACGTTCCTGCGGGGCTGGCTCACGGCCTGGCCACTCAACGGAAGCATAGTTTGGGTTTCCCGCGCGCTGACATCCTGCCATCTATTTAAGCCGTGCTTCAGCAAAATTCCTCTTGTCCGTTTCCTTGCTCTGAAAGCTTTCCACTCTTTCCACTGAGAGAGGGAGAAAGATGGCAAAGAAGAGAGAGCCTCCTTCCTCTTCGCAAACTTCTAAGGCAGGTCGGCATAGGGTTGATAGTACGGGGTCCATCTTGACAACTAGCGCCATTGCTGCTCTGATGGTGGATTATAGGATCCCCAGCGACTGGGCTTATCGTGCTCCTAGTTCCATGGGTAGTACCAACACCCCACAGATGGCTTCATCGCAGTTTATGAGCACCATCTGAGAGGGGGGCTTCTTCACCCTATACCGTGCACTCTGTATGCACTAGTCGAGGCGTTGGGCGTTCTTGTGGCAATGCTTCACCCCAACACCCTTCGTATTCTGGTCTCACTGTGCATCTTCTCCCGCCTCCATGTCGGTGTTTTCGATGCAAAGGTGGCGAGACTGATCTTTCGCTTCACGGACTCGAAGGATTGGGTCTCCATGTCTCCGAAAACTGATTTCCATTTTTGAGGGACGAACCCTGATTCGATGAAGAACTAAAAAAACCACTTTTTTTGTTTTTGTGGGAGCCTTCCGACTCCAAACTTTCATGTGAATGGGGCCTGATCTTGGAGTACTTCCACGAGAAGGTGTCCTCAGAGGATGCCAAGGATACGATGGAGTTGGTCACCGCCATCAACTCCCAGATGGCAAAGTTCTCCATTCAAGGCAGCTTCCTGACGTCCATCACTTTCGAGGCCGCCAGGTGGGGGCCTTCGTTAGGCTTGTGCACCGCCGATCCCACGAAGGAGCCTGGGGAAGCCGTGATTCCCTTGTCATCCGGAGAGAAAGCAAAGGAAAGCTGCTCGCCGTTGGAGTCATCTTCGGAAGAAGAGAAGATAGGGGCTCCCCCTGAAGAAGTTAAGGGAAGCTGGAGGTACGTCCACCCGGAGGTCGCAGAGGTTGCTGCTGATTCCGCCGCGTGAGCCGGGGCCCCAGTCCTAGAGGCGACATTGAGTGTCGGACTCCAGGGGGACCACCGGACCTGTGCTGATTCCTGCTTTAGCACTAGCTGAGTACGGTGTCCCTACAGTGGAACTTCATCTTGGTGAGGAGTCTTCCGCGGATTCCTTTGTCGACCTGGAGCCACCGGAGTTGATCGTAGAGGGTGCTCCAGCCATGGCAGGCGATGCGTCAGTCTCTGGTGACCCAGAGAAAGCATGCGCGCCAGCGCTGGTACCAGAGTCAGAGGGGTCTTTAGAGCCAGCTGGAACCTCTGCCGAGCCGTCTTTGGAGGGAGGGGTCCAGGCACATGTTCCTGTGGCGTTGGAGGCAGAAGCTGCACTGGTGGCTAGCTCACTTGGCGCTGAGTTGGCCCTGAAAGTAGCCGCGGGAGGGACGGCTCTGGAGCCCCCGAGCGTTCCCTTTCCTTCTGTGCTTCCAGGGTATCTGAGCCCTGTAGAAATTGTGGTTGAATGGGGGGAGCCCCTAGGCGCATCCGCATCAGGGGATTTAGCTCGTCATCTGGACGCACCTTCCATCCAGTTATAATCGCCTCAAGTTGAACATTCTTCGGTAGTCACGAGATTTGGGAGTTTTTGACCTTCTCATTTCCCATGCAGATTTCTGAGGGTACCGATTCTTTTAACAAACTAGCTGCTCAGCTATACGGGAACCTTCATCATGGGCTGGATGTTGTCCAACGCATGAGAGATGGGGTCACTTCCTTCCAAGAGGAGAGCGAGCGGGTGCAGGAGGAAGTTAGGCGCTTGAAGGAGAAGAATGGCTAGCAGACACTGGAAACTGCGCGTCTATAGCAGGAGGTTGAGCAACTGAAAGAGATGGTTACCGTCCTCGAGGATGACAACTCATGCCTATCCAGGGATCTGAGGGGCTGGTTTACTCCATCGGAGGTGGATCTTGTACTGGAGGCTCAGTTCTAGGACAACATCCGCCTGTACAGCAGGATTGCTTCCCTTGCGATCCCGAACGTCCCGGAGGGCGTCTTCCACCCAAGCAACTCTGGGGTCCAGGACAGGTCTAGCTTGAGAAACTTCCTTAGGGGGACTGGTTTGTCGGATCCTCAGTAGTGGCTTTACTTGTAGATATTGCTTCTTTCTTTTTCCTTTGTCTGGGCCTTGTACAAATGAATGAAAAGTAGCACCTTTTTTGCATTCAATGCATTCTAGTGAGATTTAAGATGCTGCATCTCATGTTTAACAGCTAAGTTTGTGTTGCTATTGTTGCCAAGGCCCCAATCCGGCATTTCTTGCACTGTACTCGTCCTTCGTCAAAGGATGTCACCGTATCTAGTGTGTTTAGTGGGAAGCTCGATCCAATAAAGTGGATGTCGTCGCAAGTCCCGTGGAGCCATGCTAAGGGCCGGCTGCGTTTTCAGGCCATAGCAGCCAGACTCCGGGTCTAGGCCTTTTCTCATGCAGTATCCGCATTAGGTGCATGGCTCCCGCTCAGGGCGTCGTCGCTACCTTGTGCAAGGTCCTAGCCCACAACCATTGTAGACTGAGGGTGCCCTCTTCTTCACGAGAAGGTTGCCGCACGCCTACAATTCTTGCCCCCTAAAGTTTTGATGGCCATAAGTTGGGAAACTTCAAAAGCCCCCAAGCCTGACGTTTTGATCGCCTGGGTCATTTGGTTTGGAACCATGATTCTCTGGACCGCACGGGCCCTACGGCACGAAGCCGAGGCTTGGTGGTGACTGCTTTCGAGTCTCTTGGCGCGAGGCCAAGGTAGCGAGTTGCTTGGGACCCTTTTGACACGGTGTCGAAGTCTGGATGTGGCCGCTTTTGGATTGCTCGACGCATGGTCGAGGCTCGGATGAGATCGCTAATGGGCCACTTGGCGCAGGGCCAAGGTTTCTGGGCCGCTTCAAGCCACTCGACGATGGGTTGAGGTTTTGAGGTGGCCGCTTGGCACAATGCCAAGGCCTCGTTTTACGGACGGACGATAATTCTCCCGATTTAGGGGCAGTCTAGGTCATTATACTTTTGGAATGTCATGCATGCCAACACTCACATGAATGGCGATACAGGTTAACATGAACGATTAATTTCATTAAATAAAAACTCAATGTATGTACAAGCATTCCTTGTAGTGTGCGTGTATGCCTTACCTGGGACTGCGTTACGTTACTAGTAGTTTCCTTAGGTAGGCAGCGTTCCAGGTCCGAGGGACTAGTTTGCCATTCTCGGCGCATAACTTATACGCCCGACTCCAGAGGATTACGGAGACGAGGAATGGGCCTTCCCATTTAGGGGAGAGTTTGATCCTACTCATAGCTTTTCCCACGACCTCCACACTCCGGAGGACAAGATCTCCTACCTCAAGTGGGAGTACCTTCACCCACTTGTTGTAGTACCACGCGATACGTTATTGATAGGTTGCGGTCCACAGGCGGGTTGCATCTCGAACTTCTGGGAGCAAGTCAAGGCACTCTCTGAGTCTCCGAGAGTTCGTGGTTGGATCAAAGTAGTCGACTTGCAAACAGGATAGTACCACTTCGACGAGGACTATGGCCTCAGCTCTCTAACAGACGCTAAAGAGTGTCTCTCTCGTTGATTCCCGCGGGGTTGTCCAATATGACTAGAGTACGGAAGGTAGCTCATCGACCCACGAGCCCCCTGCGTCTTCCAGTTTGGTCTTTAGTCCGTACAGTAGCGTGTGGTTGGTGACTTCAACCTGCCCATTTGCTTGAGGATATGCCACGAATGTATGAACCAGCTTGATGCATAGACCTACGCAGTATTTTGTGATCCACCTGCCGGTAAATTGAGTTCCGTTGTCAGTCACTATGACCTTGAAAATTCTAAAACGGCAGACGATGTTTTGGTAGAGGTCCAAGCATGTCAAGCTCCCACTGCGCAAATGGCCATAGGGACTGAAGGCTACGCAGTTCCGCACGAGGGAGGTGCGTAATGGATCCACAGACTTGACAGCTTTTGCATTTCTTCACAAATTCCAAGGCGTCTCGCTTCATGGTGGGCCAAAAGAGACCCTGCCACATGATCTTGAACGTGAGGTTTTTTCCCCCGATGTGCGAGCTGCATATGCCGAGATGGACTTTGCTCAGAGCATACTCAGCCTCTTCAAGGGTTAGGCATTTTAGGTAGGAAGTGGAATATTCCTACCCATATAGCTTCTCGTCAAGGATTGTGTACTAGCCTGCTATCTTCTTGATTCGTTTGGCCTCATCAGTGCTCTCAGGCAGAGTTCCGTCAGTCAGGTACTTTCTATACGGGGTCATCCAGTTATTACCCTCGTCAATGTGTAGCACTTCCTGGTCCAAGATGTCCACACTGAGCACAGCCAGGGTTTTGCGTAGCTCATTAGTTTACTGTTCCAGGGATCCTGCAGCACGGCCAGCACTTCCTGGTCCAAGATGTCCACACTGAGCATGGCCAGGATTTTGCGTAGCTCCTTAGCGTACTGTTCCAAGGATCCTGCAGCTGCGTCCCTAGCCAGCCGGTCAGCCTTCCAATTGTTAACCTGAGGGACATGTTCAATCTGGAAGCGATCGAATCCTTGGATTTGGGTCTTCGCTTTTGCCAGGTATCTCGCGAACTGAGGGTTTGACGCCTCAAAGGTTTCCTGGATTTGGTTGACTACGAGCTCTGAGTCACTGTGCACGACCAACAACTTGGGAAAACATTCCTTTGCCAAGCGAAATCCTGCGAGAAGGGCCTCATATTTCGCCACGTTATTGGTAGCAGGGAAGGTCAACGCGACGAAGTACTTAATCTCCACGCCATTTGGAGTCTTCAGCACGATTCCGACTCCATTGTCTGTTTGAGTGTACAATCCGTCCACATTTAGGATCTATGTTCTAATGTTAAGATCACCTACGCTTCTCGGGCTGTGAGGGTCATCTAGAGCCGGGGTTGCCGCTTCGACAATGAAGTCCGCTAGGGCTTGACCCTTGAGGGCCGGCCGAGGTCAAAATTCTACGTTAAACTCTCCCAACTCTATGACCCATTTGACCAGTCACCCGGAGGTATCTGGCTTTTGTATAATCGACTTCAGGGGTTGGTCCGTTAGGAAAATGATTCGGTAGGCTTGAAAGTAGGGCCACAGCTTCCGCGCCAAATAGATGAGTGTCAGGGTGATCCTTTCAGCTTGCGGATAGCAGGTCTCAACGTTTGTCAGTACTCTGCTTACGTTGTACACTAGCCGTTGCACTCCCTTGTGTTCTCTGACTAACACGAAGCTGAGTGCAGTGCCTGATGCAGTCAAGTAAAGGTACGGGTCCTCGCCCGTGCACGGCGAGCTCAGGAGAGGCGGGTTGATGATGTATGCTTTCAGCTATTTGAAGGCTTCCTCACATTCCTCGATCCACCGGAATCCGAAAGATTTCGTCCCCCTAAGTGCCCTGAAGAAGGGCAAGTACTTCTCCGTGGATTTGGCAAGGAATCGTGAGAGAGCCGCCAGTCGCCCAGTGAGTTTCTGTACTTCCTTCACCCTTCACGGATGATTCATGTCAAGGATGGCCTTGATTTTCTTCGGGATTGCTTCTATGCAGCGCCGTGACACGATGAAGCCCAGGAACTTCCCAGAGGTCACCCCGAATGTACATTTGGCCGGATTGAGTTTCATCCTATGTGCCCGCAGGACCTGGAAGGCCTCCTCTAGGTCACGGATGTGGTTGCCAGCATTCCTGCTTTTTACAAGCATATCATCGATGTATACTTTCACGTTTTTCCCTATTTGAGCTTCAAACATCTTGTTCATCAGGCGTTGATAGATCGACCCAACGTTCTTGAGTCCGAAGGGCATCCCCTTATAGCAGTACGTCCCCTGGTCGGTCATAAAAGAGGTATGCTCCTCGTCGTCCGGGTGCATCCTGATCTGGTTGTAACCAAAGTAGGCATCCATCAAACTCAAGAGTCCACCAGCTCATCGATCCGAGGGAGAGGGAAGCTATCCTTTGGGCAAGCCTTGTTTACGTCGGTGAAGTCCACGCACATTTGCCATTTGTCATTACACTTCTTCACCAGCACAACGTTGGATAGCCAATCTGGGTATTAGACCTCCCAAATGAATCCGACATCCGGGAGTCTTTTTACCTCCTCCCTTACGGCGACCAGCTTCTCGATGGAATGGTTCATGCGCTTTTGCCGCACGGGCTTGTGGTCGGGATCGAGGTCCAACCTATGGACCATCACTTCTGTCGGTATCCAAGGCATGTCGGCAAGAAGCCAGGCAAACACGTCAGAGTTCATTCACAGGAAGGTAATTAATTGATTGCGATCAGCAGGCGGGAGAGAGCTGCCCACATGTATGTACTTTTCTGGCTCGGCAGGATCCAGAGGGATTGCTTCGGTTGTTTTCCCTAACTGGGCTTGCTGCAGCATGGCTTCATCGCGAAGATCTAGATCTTTGCTCAAGTGATCCGACGCCACGGGGGTGACCTCGGACAAGTAGCACGCCCGTCTCATCGCCTGGTCCCCTAGCACTTCTCCAACGCAGTAAGGGGTTGAAAATTTCATCTACAGATGGGGAATCGGGGTAACGGCCCCGATGGCTGTGTGGAAGAGCCTGCCTAGAATAGTGTTGTAAATGGACAGCAGATCGACAATAAGGAATATTATCTCCTGCGTTGCGGTGTGTGGGTAAATTTCCATCGTAATCTCCAGCTAGACTATTCCTTGCATCGGTGTAGGCTCGTTGTCTAAGCCGTACAGAGGTCCATCGGCCACTTTCATTTGGCTTCGCTTCAGTCTAGGCTTAAAAAAGGCACTAAGATTCAATAAATTTTGCGAGTTTTCATTATCAACGAAGACCCATCTCAATTGGTAGCCAGCCGTACCATCTGAGACGAGTGTGGATACAATAAATGGATCAGTATGGGAGAGGTTACATAGGCCATATCGTTGCTATTAAAGCTAATGGCATCACTCCTATTCCCTATCTTCGCTCTCTTGCTGTTGGAAGTCGTCTCCGGCTGTTTCTGCCTAGTGCTCTTGGTCATTGCGGTTGAGATCATGTTGATCATGCCGGCAGCTGTACGGTTCCTAGGAGGCTCGCTGGCCTCGCCTTCCAAGGTTGTGGAGGCTTGCCCTGAACTTTTCACAAACCGTTTAAGGTGTCCGCGGTGGATCAAATCATCGATCTCATACTGTAAGGTTTGGCAGTTCTCTGTGGAATGTCTGAGGCAACGGTGGTACTGGCAGTACTTCGTCTGGTCCCTGCCGCTTGGGCCCTTCAGCATCTTCGGCCACTTGAAGAATTTTTCATCCTGGATTCGCATCAAGATGTTCACACGGGTATCGTTAAGGGGGCTCAAGGACGTTGGTCCGCGACCCCTCGATCCCGGCGGAGGGTGTGGTTGCTTACGGCGCTCCGAGAAGTGGCTTTGTCACTGTTCCTCTTCTTTCCAATGGCAGGCCTAGGAATTTTCGAGAGGCAGTATGCACGCTCGGGACGCTTAACCTCGTTTGCCTCCTCTACTGAGATGTCAGCTTGGGCGATGGCTTCGGCCTCTCGGAAGGAATGGAGGCGCTGGTGTGACAGTTGCTTGAAAAAGTCCCCTGCTGCTAACGTAGCAACGAAGTCATTGAGCTTTAGCTCATTAGAGAGCTAGGGGATCCGATGTGCCTCGGCGATGAAGCGATTGAGGAATCGATTCAGACTTTAGTCTGAAACTTTAACGGAGGAGGACCAGGTGCCACGGTTGTTTCTCTTCCCTCCGACTGGAGGTGAACTGACTCAGGAAGCAGTCTGTGAGCTCATCGAAGGAGCAGATGGAATTTGGTAGGAGGCCATGAAACCAAAGCAATGCATCCCTCTTGAGGGTGATGGGGAAGCACTGGCACATCATGGCCTCACTCACCTCCTGAAGTGATAAGTAGGTACGGAAGTAGTTAAGATGATCAATCTGGTCCTTACTCCCGTCATACCCTTCCGGCACGAGCATCTTGAACTTATGAGAGAGCGGCTGAATCCACAGATCCATGGCGAAGGGTGACCTTCGCAGGTCAACGGAGGATCGTGCGGGTCTCTCCTTGTGCCGAAGATCGCACAGTACTTTGACCTTCTCTTCCATCGGCAGGTCGGACGCCCCTCTCCACACGTTGATGATGTCACAGAGTTCCGTGTGATCTTGTTGGCGTGGCTGGACTTGTCGGTTGTGGCGGCTTCTCGTGCGAGGTGGCCGCTCACTATTGGAGTCTGCGGCGGTTGACCTCCCTTGGTTGCTGGAGTTGTGGGGGTTACGCCGCTCAGGGCTCTCCCCCCACTCGTCCCGGCTGGGATGGCTCTCAGCCACAGATTGGACCCTACTGCCGAAGGTCACCTGGACCCCAACGTCATCAAGCCGATCTGATCTTCTCTTAAGTGCTGCTGCGAGATACCTTCCTCGCCTGGAGGAGGACGCCTGGGATGCTAGAGGGACAGCCCCCACCCACGGGGTTCCTGTCCAGTTGCAGAGAGCCTGGATCATCAGCTTCATATCGCCCATGTCCGTGGCTAGGCGGTGGACGTTGGGCTCTGGACAGATGTCTGTGTGGCTACCCATTGAGGGGTCTTCACTGCGGGTAGCAGCATCTCTGGCTGGGGCACTGGCTTGTGCCCTGGTATTCACCATTTTGTCGTTTAAGAATGAGGGTGAGAAGGAGACACTAGGCTTCTTGTCTTGTTCCCACAGACGGTAGTAATATTGCATCCTGGATCCTCGGTTGCCGTACGGATTAGAGAGCCTTCGGATTCCTCACCACCCGGAGGTGGTCGCGAAAGGGTTCGATCTCTGTCTTTATTAACCTAGGACCTGCACAACACAATTAAAGAACAAGAGGTCAAGGGTTCGGTAGGATTTCTCCCACCCAGGATGTTCTGACGCTCAAGTCAATAATTTTTCGCAATAAACAGAAATGGGGCGCACGCTTAGAGGTGCGTAGAAATATGCTTGAATGAGTAGGTAGTGCATGAATGCTTGTATGGGAGAATAATGAGCGGGTAATGGGAGGCCTGGCTCCCTATGTGTACCGTGACAGGTGGCTGACTTTTGTCACCTGAGAAGGCTAAGAAGTTTGGATCTGGAAGACGGCGGTAGAGCCTAAGGTTAGTGACGTTGAGTCAATTATCCAGGATCCAATCCCCCTTTCCGTAGAAGAAGAATGATTTTATAGGTCTCTTGGCGAGGGGCTTTGGGCGTGAGAATCCTTGTTGTAAGGGTTCGTTGGCCACTGATTCCTTTCGCCGGTTATCGGCATGTCAGTTGTTGTTTAGCAGTGGCAGGTAGACCGCTGGGCGTTACCGGCTACGCTTGGTCTACTCCTTGAGTTGGGATTGGCGGGGCAACTGAGGATAGCCGCCTGAGCCTCGGCTAGCAACGCTGACTGTTTCCTCATTTGCTCGCTTTCCCTGTTCTTCTGCCGTTCCCTGGCAACAGCATTAATAAGCTGCAGATGGCGCCCATTGGCTGTAGAATGTGGGCCGCCACATAGGCCGCTCTGCAGTGCCGGGCCTCAACTGCCCCTCAGGCAGCTGCTTCGTGGGATAGGCTTTGAATTTCTTTGGGCCTTTGTTTCGGACCCAACAAAATATATTAATAAGTATCATACAAATATCACTTTATATTGTAAGATTATAAAATGAGTAGAGAGAAAAGACGTGTTGTATGCATTGTGTGAAAGTGACAATATTTATAAATATTTTTTAATATTTAAATATTATTTTTTTAATAAAAAATGAGTGGCAGCAGTTGCATAACCATTGCCCCTCCCCCAAGGACTCTTCCTCCCAATGATCACATGACCATTAGGTTGATATAAAAAAAAAAAGTTGTGGGCTGTGCTGGTATGGCCCAATTGGGTCATAGGTTGATATAGCCTATACTTCGAAGTATTGGGTTATACTATATATAGCCCTATACTGTTTTCTACGGATCATGGCACAAACGATCAGACTCATTTACTACCTCTACTCTAAGCATATAGATCATGCATTGGTCCCTTTTATTGCCCCTAGACAATACTAAGATTATTGTAGTTCTTACTAAAATAAAGTCTTTTATTAAATTAAGAAGGCTTCGTGTGTATTGGCAAGTCATCATTCCATCTTGTTAATTTACGAGATATTTTTTTTTTTTTTCTGGTGTTTATAGAAGTGATTACCTCTAGAATCCTCTTGAAATTCAGTCTGCTACTACATCAAGTTAGTACACATCCAAGGCACGTGTTTTCAATGTTGTAGGTGGTGTTCTCTGAACTATAGGAGTACTTTAAACCAACAGATAGGTATCTTGCTATCCTTACCCATTGGGTCATGTTGGCATATCACTAGTAGAGGTTGTTTAATAAAGTAAATATACAAACTAAAAAGCGACTTTTTTAAGGTCTGAATTCTTGTGAGTCAGCTATACTCAAAGTTGCTCGAAGTAGTGTCCTAGCCTTGTCACTATCGAGCTTGGATCCAAGTGGCATATACTCTTAACACATTTTAGATATGATTTAGATAATATAATAATTAATGATATGATTATACTATATAAAACTCCTCATATATTATCTTATAGTTGAAAATGAGAAATCTACTTAGGTAATTTCCCTCCTGAATAATGTCTTCATTAATTCCTCTTTTTCAGTTTTTTTAATCTAATTTTGTGCTTGATAATTATTTTCTAATGATCGATCTGGCGAGAAGTCAATTGCAACTATTGATACATTATATCAAATTTCGTATTTGGTAGCTTAGAGAACATTCCTTTCCCTTTTTTCTGTTTAAACAAAAAATCCTTGCATATAAGCAAACTTTAGGCTGGATCCTTAATTTTCTGTAAATTTAGGGGAAACAACGTTATTATTACTTTAGTGATAAACAACTACAAGTTATAGAGGAAATTAATATTTCCACAACCTTCATGAGAAGTTTAAAATGAGTTTTGCGGGGAGTCTAACTCGGAGATCCTTCGACCATGTCAGTTTTTGGTTAATAAGCAGCAGTGCATGGTCAAAGCCAAACGGATCTAAATTAGCTTAGACATAAAGTAACTTCACTTATTTGTTTGTTTACTTTCAAAAAACACTTCAATTTAACTGTTGAGGTCAACAAGGCCAAATGACTGAGTCCATATTTTTTAATAGATTCTATTGATTTAAAATTGAACAAGACTATATTCAAAAACTGTTGCAATATTATTATCAAATATTAATCCTTTAAATGTATAGTCTATGTCCAAGATAGCTTGCACGATTTGAAGTATCAAAAGTGGTACTTAAAAAGAAAAAAAAAAAAAGAGAGATAGAACAGGGAATAATTTATTCTATGAATGTTTTCCTTTTTTTTTTTTTTTTCTTCTGAATGTTTTCATTATCTGGACTGTCAACGTGGAATAAGTAATTACTCAGTGCATACGACAAGGCGTGAGCGAGTAACAGTAGTTGTACCAGTATCGGTAGTTGCTTGTTCAAAATAATAAGTAAACGCGGCCTGCCGTGCTTTTTATTGATTAATCCACAATAATATTGTTACAGTTTTGAAATCTATAATTGACCATGCTTACACCTCTCCACCGCAAGTGTACGGTGGGTTTGGCAATTCTTAACCTTCATGGCAATCTCCCTCTCTCTCCCTACCCTGCCTTCCAACATCTAAATATTCATGGTCTTCAACCCTCTCATTAAATCGAACACATCAGTTTCTGTTTGCGAGTGCGTTTTACTGCACAGATAAGATGAGCAGGGGATACAAATGCAACCAACAGAATTTGCAACAGAGGAGTTTATTCTTACCAATTATGATCTGCTCCAAACCCTCAATCAAAGACGTCAGGCTTTCGCATCGCCGATCGGCCTCCCTCTGTGACGATCCTCTCTCGCCGAGAGTCGGATGCACCGGCCAAGTTATGAGAAACAGCAAAGTCATCGGTTTCCCGACGCCGACCAAACCCAATTTCACCAGTAAATCCACAAAGAGTAGCACGGACTGCAACAATTTTATGAAATACCAAAAGCTCAAGAAATTCTTCTCCAGCAAAAGCCTCATTAATAGCCCTACCTCCTTCGCCGTCGCCAGAGCCGGTGCTAACAGAACCAGCAAGGACGACCGCAATAACGACTGCTGTAGAGGACAACGGCTGGTATTAGGAAGTGCAAATGGATCCAAATTTAGTACAAGTGATAGTTGTGAATCGAATTTGATAAACGTGGCTGATTTAGATCCGCCGTTGCCGGTGACTAGAAGAGTACGGCATCCGGAAAATGGTTGTGGAGAGAAAGAGAACCTTTGGAAGAGGAGATCTGGTGGGATCGCGTTGCAGAGTTTACAGGTTAAATCAATCCAGAGTCAATAGCCATCCTGCAATCACCGTATGAACCTATTTTTGCTGAGGGAAACTGTAAGTGCCTCTTGTTGTTGTTTTTTTTTTTTTTTGGTTGGGGTTGGGCGCGGGGGGTTTAATTTTTGCCGACAAGAAATTATACGATGGGGCACATGGCTTTGCGGCTGATGGGGAAAGGTTTGCTGAGATGCAATTGAAAGTATTAATAGGAAGATGGTGGAGGCGGCTCAAAATCTGCCTTCAAAACCATTTTGGCTGGAAAGAGGATCTTATGTATATGTATATGAGAAACTCTTAGCCTACTTTTCACTTACTTACCTTTAAAATGACGAACGAGAAAGCTCAACCTATCCAAGTAAGAAAGCCTCCAATTTCCTATACTTTTAAGCCATTTTTCCTTCAAAATCTAATAAATCAGTTGGATATTTTAGAATCAATTATCGCATCGTCTTAAAATTATAATTGCTGTTAAAAAAACAGGTGCCATTAAAATTAGTTTTGGTTTGGACTCAATTGTTCAAAAAAGAAGCTCTCACACTTCCGGGCCAAGCCCAACCCGATTCCTCATGCCAGAATTGATGTACCACATGCCCACCGCAAGAAACAAACAAGTACAGATAGACCTGCAGCCCATCCATTGTTTTCTTGCACATCTTCAACCGCAAGAAAAACAAAACAAATAAAACAACTTTCCTTTGGAAGAGTAGTAATGGCTTGTGACATAATAATTGCAAATATAACCTATTGCATTATTGTCACATATGATTGGACGGCGTAACATGCAAAGTTCTCAAATTATGGGGCCCAAAACGAATTGTGCATGTAGCTTTGATATAGAATTATAAAAATTGAATAATTTTACTATTACACTAATCATACACCTTACATATATATACATCTATATTATATTATGATGTGCATATCTTTCTGGTATGACATGTCATTTTCCCTAGTCATCATATCTCAGCCGAAGTTTTACCGAGTGCAAATTTTTTTACTACAATCTTTGATGAAATTCCCGTAAAATTTATTAACAGCTCATCCACGTCTTTCCACCCAAGGACGAAGCAAGCTAATGCGAGCATTGGATTATCGAAGCAGTGGCTGCCTTCATGTTGAGGTACAAATATAGTTAGCAACCTCGAAATTTGTATGTTGGACCCTACACAACCAAGTTGATTGTGGCATTTCTATCACCGCAGTTCGAGCCTCTGCACAACCTGAATCCTCACCCTAAGGAGTGATTGTTCAAAGGTATTTTAATTTGCATTTGAGGACTATAAATATATAGTCATCGATAAAATTTTGAAATCAAACCTCATGCTCTATTTTTTTTTTTTTTTCATATAATCCGGACAATCGATGCATAAAGAAATGGACAGGGATGATATGGCAGAGAACATAAAAACATCATTTAGGAAATGCTGGAAAAATAATAATAATAAGATTTTGCCAGCACCCCTGTTCTCATAATTTTGCTTCCCTATGTAACAAATGATACATAATACACGGCCAATATCACATCACTATTTATTAAGGGTGCAAATGTTTTAAAAATATATACTAAATTTAATTGACTACTAAAATGCAGAAGGATTACATATTTTCTAACAGTTACTAATACTATGAAACAATAATGACAGCCATTTTTCATTGTACAATTTCTCCAAATGGCATGGGAAGAAAACAGAGTGCCCCACCAGCTTGTGTGACTGCACAATCACTAATATCTGATGCACAAAGCACTTGAGACGGAAGTTGAGGAAACCATGTGAGCTGTTTTATTGAATGTCAAAATATACAGAAACTCACTCAATGATTTTATCATTCACTGCACTGAAAAACATTCCTACTACTACCGGCGGTGACAATGGGTCTAAAGATCTAATTTCCTAGTTTCCTATACATTTTTACTTTAGAGTCCAAGTCACTGGTAATAGTAAAACAATGGATATCAAAAGAAGTCATCAACCTTGTTCCTTATATGGAGTCCAGATGAGTTTGGTAAAATATACCTCAAGGCCGCGATGCCCTGATGCTTTAAGATGGCAATTGAAGACGTTGGGATCGACACAGTAACGGGCTGACTTTTCCGATACTATATCAGCTCTAGGCTCTGAAGGGTGGATAAAATGTCATCCACTTGAGCACCTGCAGAGAGAGCAAGCCATGTGTTGAAAATGACGATTGAAGGGAATGGAGAAACTCCCCCTATACAATTAACTTAATTTGGAGTCAAGAAAATACAAGGGTGAGCCAAAACCCAGTAACTAATAATAATAAAAAATGTTAATAACAATAACAATTTCGGATATTAAACTATAAAGGCCTCAACATTATTCTAATCATCTATTATGTCCGAGAAGATTACAACACGTCGTAAATACGACTCAAAGTAAGATAGGTCACACTTGACCCACATACCACAAAAATAACAAGAGTGCCAATGATCAACGATAATCCCCTAGAATCCGACGTCAAGGATGAGTGGGAATTTCCTAGTCCATATGTCAGCAAGAATGACCGGTATAACTATAATGATAACGAATATGGATTCTACCGAATCTGAATATCATTGGATCCAACACAAGGATACTACCAACAACTCATGAGGTACTCACAATCACAAAATACCACAACGAAACTCTTCGATCTTATTCCACCAAAGTGAACCAAAGGCTGCATATACCCCCCGACAGCTGGGTACTTGCACAGGCTACCCGATACTTGCAAGTTTGACCTCCGACTAAAATCCATGGTCCACAGAAATTCTGCTAAACAAAGTACAGATGTCTCCTGAGCATGCCCATCATGCTTATCTTCCGACTCTATCAGGTACGGAAGATATCTCACACGTCAAACCCAGCATCTTCCGCCGTGATATCATTGATATCATGATCTACGATGATCACATAGATATAAGCATCCCACCAATCTAGGCAATATACCTCAACACCACCGGAACACAGAAATCAGTATCGGACAAATGTAGACCACACTAAGGTGTCGTAACTTCCCATTCGACTAAATACCTTAGTGTTTTTATACTCTCTTCAACCTTAACCGTAGGAAGCCAACAAATTCAAATAGTCACACGATCAAATAATAACGCAACGAAGGCTTTGTAATTACAGCAACAAAACTGTCATTCGGTGCTGACAAAAACCGTACTCACGCCATCAAATCTAATACAAAGGACTTTATCACGACACGAAGAATAGATAAACTCAAACCGAGATATACTATATGCTTAATTCAACCACTTAACTATTCTTTCATTCTGTTCCAATACGATGTCTCCAACTAAGGCCAACAATATTTACTTTTATTCAAATTTCACCCCAATAATTTTCAAGATTCCAATTAAAGAATTAGCACTATCAATTTCTTCATAAAAGTAGAATACAAGATGCGTACATAACTTCGAACAGTGATCAATATATATTTTTAAATGTAACATATACAAACTGCAAATGCCCTCTACGCACCTTTTCATCTTTGATCTCATGCATACACATATACTCATACATAAACATACATACATATTTATTTACAGCCCATATATATATATATAACTCTCAGCTGCATACACACACGGCCACACTCTATATGCATACATACACATGACTACACACCGACCACACAGTGATACACACTTCACCCCCCACTGCCAACACTAACTCATGCTGCTACAGACCCCCATACACACCAAAAACACACCCACACTCTACGTACAGTGCACTTCTGCAGTAACCATCTGTACACCCAAACCGACTTCACGCCTATCCTCACACACACCCATCAGCAGACACCCACACGGCTACACCTCCATCCCTCGTACACACCCACAGCGCAAACACCACACACACTCTCTGATTTCTCACGCACACACAGCAACACACGCGCACACAGCCATACAGACCAGCCCACATGCACGCACGCACTACAAGCCCAGCCGCTCACACCCACACCATCACACATCTTCCCAATACTACACTCACACACGCACAGCCACTCACTGATGCACGCAGGTAACACACACACCCACCGCAGCAACACCACACACATAGCACCAACAATACGCCCCACAAATACGAGCAATACACCGTTCATACACACATTTAACGTATAACACAGTCAACAATTGTTAGGTTTAGACTGTAATACTCGTTATTCACATATACTCGAATTCCAAAACCATCTCTCTCAACCAAAAAAAATTAGAAACCCAAACGGAGCACAAGATCCCTAATTTTCCCGATTTCTGATTTTCAAAACCATTTTCACAACATTCTCCACATATTATGATACGTTCACCGACGACACCACAATGCCCAGCTTTAGGGAGGCGGAGATCTAACAGAGAGGAAAAGCAGGTAGAGGCAAAAGGAGGAAACAGAGAGGGAAAGAAGAGACGAGAGAGAAGAAAGAACGAGAGGCAGAGTGAATAATAACTCAAAGTATATTCCTGTCTACGGTATCACGGTATAAGTAGTTCTGAAAGCATAATCACCCAATGAACGTAAAGTGAAAACAAACAAACCGCCCACGTGTATAGTTAAGTGGGAAAAAGAAAAATCTGAATAGAATATCAGAATTAAGAAAATCAGGTGAACTAATCCACATTCTCAAGCCCGGATGTAATCCCGCAGTTTCAGAGGAGGCTGTGTAGTCCGGGTGCTCTTCCTTATAATTTGTGACTCCGTCGGTGCTGAAACGTCCCGATTAATCAAGCCGGTAACATTATCATTCCCATCGAAAATAATCTTGTCCTCAAAGTTAAAGGTAGGAAAATCCTGCATAAATTCCGAAGCAGCTTCCCATGAAGCCTCGGAAACCAATTGAGCTTGCCAACAAACAAGGAATTGTGGGATGAATTTGCCTCGAAGGAGAATCCTCCTGAATCCTAACAATTCTACAGGGAATAGCAGTGGTTGGGAACCCTAAGCTTCCACTGGAAATTTAGCTGGTTGCTCTATAGCGTCCCCCCGGAATTGCTTCAATAAGGAAATATGGAAGACATTATGTATCTTGGAGCCCTCTGGAAGTTGAACACGATATGCAACCTGTCCAATGCGTTCCAAAATGCGGAAAGGCCCATAAAACCTCTTGGCTAACTTGTTTGATTGCCGATTTGCAACAGTGGTCTGACGGTAGGGCTGTAATTTAACAAGGACCCAATCGCCGCTAGAAAAAACTTTCGATGTGCGATGCTTATTTGCCTGCTGTTTCATGCGTTGTTGGGCCCTCTGTAAGTTCTCCTTAAGGGCAGTGAGGAGGTTTGTTCTTGCTGTGAGTAATTCATCCACAGCGGCTACAGCAGAGGTGCCCTACGTGTAGTCCAACAGGGATGGGGGAGATCGTCCATACACGGCTTCAAACGGGCTCATTCGGATCGAAGAGTGCCACGAGGTGTTGTAATTCCATTCCGCCCAAGGAAGATACCGAACCCGGTGGAGGGATTTGTCTGCCACAAAGCAACGCAAGTAATCTTCAAGGCACCGATTCATCACTTCCGTTTGGCCATCTGTCTGCGGGTGGTAGGAGCTGCTAGTGGCGAATTTAGTCCCTTGGAGCTTGAAGAGTTCTCGCCATAAATGGCTCATGAAGAGGGGATCTCGATCTGTCACCAGCTTCCTTTGAAATCCATGCAATCGACCCACCTCCTTAACAAAAATTTCATGGCTCTAGGCGGTGAATTGGGTGTGGAGCGGTACAAAATGAGAATACTTGGACAGGCGGTCTACTATCACCAGTACCATTGTTTTCCCATTCGAAGGGGGTAGATGGGTGATGAAATCCATTGAAATTGATTCCCAAATTCTGCCTGGGATGGGAAGAGGTTGGAGCAATCCCTGCGGGGCAGTGGTGAGGGATTTGACCTGCTGGCATATAAGACAACGTTGGACAAAGTCGCGGATATCTCTGCGCATCTGAGGCTAGTAAAAATATTGGCGATTTGAGTATAAGTTCTCTGGAATCCCCAATGTCCTCCTGAGGGTGTGTTGTGGTATTCTTGCATAATGAGGTGCTGTAGGGCAGACTCAGCCGGCACCAGTATTTTTGTGTGGAAGAAAATGAGGCCGTCCTTAACAGAATAGCCATCGTAATCACCCGACTGATTTTGAATGGATGAGATTAATGCTGAAGAAGCAGGATGTTGTGTATGAAAATTGCGCAGGGCTTCCAATAGAGCAAGAATAGGACAGGTTGTAACTCGCAGAGCATGGCAGGATCCTTCTTGGAGTCGAGACAGAGCATCAGCAGGACCATTTTCTTTTTCGGGACGATAAACTATGTCAAAATCATATCCCAAAAGCTTGGTGATCCAACACTGCTACTCGGGGGTGTGTATGCTCTAAGCCAGTAGGGCCTTGAGAGGTTGGTGGTCTGTTTGGATGGTGAACTTGGATCCCAGGAGGTAGGGTCTCCATTTTCTTACAGCTTCTACTACAGCACAGAGCTCCCGAACATAAGTGGATGAATTCTGTAATCTAGTGGACAATTGTTTGCTGTAGAATGCGATTGGATGTCCCGCCTGCATCAGCACTGCTCCCACTCCTGTCCCTGAAGCATCAGTCTGTATAGTGAAAGGCTTAGTGAAATCAGGTAGTGCTAAAACAGGGGTGGAGGTAAGGGCCGCTTTAAGAGTCTGCAAGGCATTTTCTGCTTCTGAGTTCCATATGAAGGCAGAGGTTTTTCTAAGGAGCTGGGTGAGAGGGGTGGCAATTTGTGCATACCGAGCCACAAATCGACGATAATATCCGGCTAAGCCCAGAAATCCTAGGAGCTGCCGGACATTCAGGTGTGCTGGCCAGTTTTGAACTGCTTCTATTTTAGTAGGATCCACAGCGACCCCTTGATCATTCACTACGTGTCCTAGGTAAGAAATAGAGGAACACCCAAATTCGCATTTGGAGGATTTGGCATGAAATACATGATCTCTTAAAATCTGGAGAGTCAACTTGAGATGGAGTAGATGCTGTTCCCACGTTGGGCTGTAAACCAATATGTCGTCAAAGAACACAAGGACGAATTTCTGAAGGACTGGACGAAATATCTCGTTCATCTCTGCTTGAAATATTGAAGGGGCATTGGAGAGTCCAAACGGCATTACCAAGAATTCGTAGTGGCCCTCATGAGTGTAGAATGTCGTCTTGTGTACATCTTCCGTGTTGATGCGCATCTGGTGGTATCTTGCCCGCAAATCTAACTTCGAAAATAATTTGGCGCCATGGAGTTCATCCAATAGTTCATCCACCGTAGGAAGAGGGAATCGGTCCCTCACTGTAATTGCATTTAGAGCTCAATAATTAACACAAAATCTCCAGCTACCATCTTTTTTTTTGACAAGTAGAACAGGGGAGGAGAAGTGGCTGGTACTCGGTTGAATGATTCCTTCCTCAAGCACGTCGCGAATCATCTTCTCCATCTCTGATTTTTGAAAGTGTGGGTACCGATAGGGCTTCACATTTATTGGGGACGAATTTGGTTGAAGAGGAATTCGGTGATCAGTGTTGTGGTGGGGTGGTAGGCCTTGAGGAAGGGAGAAAACATCAGCATAAGTTGAGAGCAGGGACTGTAAGGAGGCAGTCTGCTCTGTAGTAAGGTTTGGGGCAAGGTTAAATGTCGAAGGAGCATCTAGTGGGGTGTCTGCCTGACCATCTTTAGGTGCTTGTAGCACAGTTAATTGAAAGTAGGTGGCAATAGACTTGGTGATTTCTCCTCGCTGCAACTGGCTGAGTGTCATGGTGGACATGGTGGCCTTGGGCAAGCCGTGCAGGGTGATTGAGTGGCCCTCAAAATCAAAACTCATCCATAAGGCCTTGTAGTCAAAGAACACGGGTCCAATGGAAGCTGGCCATTGAACTCCAAAAACAACATCAGCGCCATAGATGGGCAACAAATATAAGGCCATTGGAAACTTTGTCTTACCCAGGGTGACCACCACATGGTTACACAGTCCCTCACAGTGCAGTGAGTCACCGTTTCCAACCGTGACATTGAGGTGCTAAGAGGGTTCAATTGGGAGCCCAAAATGCCTGGCCATTCGAGTTTGCAAGAAATTATGGGTGGAACCACTATCCACCAAGATAACCACCGGTTGGCCCTAGATGTAGCCTTGCAACCTCAAAGTGGAGGGAACAAAGTGGCCTTCCAACGCGTGCAGAGAGATAGTCGGGGCTTGTTCAGGAGTAGGGGGAGGAGATTCAACCTCGAGAGAGTGTTCTGTTACAGAATCGCCTTCTACCATTTCAGCTTCTGACAGTGAAACAGCCGTGATACTAGAGGGGTCTTCTTCTACCAGCATACACAAAAACTGTGGGGGTTTACACCTATGGCCGGGTGTAAACCGTTTATCACAATTAAAACAAAGCCCCTTTTCACGCCTAACAGCCATCTCTGTTGCTGTGAGACGCTTAATAGGCAACCTGTGTGGTGGGCTCGGGGGAGGTAGCTGTTTGAGAGGCGGAGCAGGAAATGCTGCCGGTGTCTCGGTCACTGGTGACCGATGATGAGATGAACGGCTGATATCCACTTTTTCCTCCACCAGCTTGGCCATGCCAATGGCCTCCGGTAGCGTCTGTGGCTTTAACAAAAGTAATTCTCGACGTATGTCATCTCTCAAGCTGGACAAGAAGCAATTCAAAAGATTGGTTGTCGAGAGGCCTGTAGTGCGAGTGGAAATTGCTTCGAATTCAGTTATGTAAGCTGCCACCGAGTAGGTCTGTCGAAGTTTATACAGGAGAGTTTCATGATTTAAGTAGGAAGAAAGACCGAATTGAAGCTCCAGATCTCTAGAGAACGGTTCCCAGGTCGTCAATTGGTGAGTAGCATGCATCCACTGGAACCATTGTAGGGCCGCCCCGGTCATGTAAAAAGCTGCAATGGTGAGTTTGTGATCTGGGGGTGTGAGGTGATATTGGAAGAAGCGCTCGATCTGGAATAACCATCCCACCACATTGTCCCCTACGAAATAGGGAATCTCGAGTTTGGGCAACCTAATTGTGGTGGCGGTGAATCCAATTGCGGAGATGAAAGGAGAGGTAGGGTTATGGTTTGCGAGGTGGGAGTAACTGCAATCGACATGGGAGTAGGCAATAAGGGAGGTAGTGATGGAGAATTTGAATTTCGTTCGAGACGATGGAGTGATTGGCGAATATCCATGAAGGACTGTTGGAACTCACTAAGGGTTTGCTGAATATTTTCCGTCGAGGTTGAGTGTGAGGTGAGGCATTCAGAGTGTTGATGCACGGTGACGACGAGCTCCTTTACTTCCTGTGCTACCATGGCTATGGACTCTTCAAGGGCTTTGTAGCGCGTCACCATCCCCTCTGCCATTTGTCTCAACGAGAGCACCAAATTGATACGTTCACTGACGGCACCACAATACCCAGCTTCAGGGAGGCGGAGATCTGACAGAGAAGAAGAAGCAGGTAGAGGCAGAAGGAGGAAACAGAGAGGGAGAGAAGAGACGAGAGAGAAGAAAGAACGAGAGGCAGAGTGAATAATAACTGCAGTATATTCCTGTCTGCGGTATCCCACGCAGTATAAGTAGCTATAGAAAGCATAATCACCAATGAAAGTAAGCTGAAAATAAACAAACTATCACGTGTATAGTTAAGTGGGAAAAAGAAAATTTGAAGAATATCGAATTAAGAAAATCGGGTGAACTAATCCACATTCTCAAGCCCGGATGTAATCCCATGATTTCGAGAGGAGGTGTGTAGTTCGGGTGCTCTTCCTTGTAATTTGTGACTCCGTCGGTGCTGAAACGTCCCGATTAATCAAGCCAGTAACATATTACCCAATTTCAATAGCATCAAGAGAAATGAAGGAAAGAATGAGCATATTTGCAATAGGGAACGTTTAATTTTCAGAGCAAGGAGAGAAACGACACAATAGGAAATCACTTACAAATCAGAGGAGAAATGACAGCAGAGGGATTTTACTTGTGATTAGAGGAGAAATGACAGCAAAGAGGATTCACTTGCTATTTCAAGGAGAAAGACAGTGGACGGGATTCACTTGCCTAATTTCTGCAAGCGGGTTAGTAGCGGCTTTGGCTTCAGCTTCGGCAACAATGTCGACCATGGCAACAACAGCGAAATTGACAACGGCAATGGCAGCAATCCACCCGAACGATGACGTCTCGATCGGCCCGACTCAACAAAGAATGATGGCGGCGGCCACGACTCACAGCAACCAAATGCCCATGGCCACAGCAGCAAGACCACCGAACCAACAACTCACACTGCTCCCACCTACCTTCCTCCTCAGGATTAAATAGGCGCATTGAGGTAGAGGCAAAGAGAATCAATCGGTTTGCCACGGAGGCCACTCAGTAGAATATTCGAACAGCAATCTGCTGAGACCGTTGCGGGAGAGAGAAAGAGTATGCCAGACGAGATACATGCTGAGAAGAAGAGACAAAGAGGGAGAGAAGTGGGATGGGAGGTAGCAGAGAAGAAGGATGAAGAAGGAGGGTGAGGTGGCGTTAGCTGTTTAATAATAATAACAATTATTATTATTATTTATTGTATATAATTATTAATATTTTATTATATAAATATTTTATTATTTATTTGGAAACACTAAAAATTATTAACGCATTAAAATTAAGTCTACCTAATTAAATTTATAATTCATTGTTAAAAATATTCGAACATTACAAAGATGTTCCTCTTGTGCTTCATCAAGATATCATGAAGAAACCGTGTCCAGTAACCCCTGTAGCACGACAACCCCAGATTCAAGAGAGGCCTTTTAGGGATGCCAACTTTACCTTCTTTCTTAGTGTGTTCATAGGCTGCCCCATAGTGCGAACGATATTAGAAACCATATCCAAATGATTATCTATGCCTACTACGCATTGCCATGGTATGTACTAAAAGTATTACGTTGCGAGTTTCACATCGAAGAGTCGGCCTAAAGATGGTTGGCTTATAAATTTGGGGGCTTTCCCTCTTACTATGGTGCTCTTTTAGGATGGGCTCTTCCATTAGGCTTGTATTCGTAACAATGGTGTTTTCATTAAAACCAGTCCTGCTCAGAAAATGGCTACTTGCGGAGGGTTCTAACTGAAAAGTGCTACCTGCGGTGGGGCTGACTAAAAAAAAACCAAGTAAAGTACCGCAGAGTGAGAGTTGCTGAGTGAAATGCCGTAGAGTGCAACCGCCAAGGTCAGTGACTGTTGAAAGGAAAAGGAATGTTGCGAGTTCCACATGAGGAAGCTAGCCTAAAGAATGTTGGCTCATAAGTTTGGAGGGCTTTCCCTTCTATTAAAACGTCATTTTGAGATGAACTATTTACTTGGACTTGTGCTCGCAACAATATCTTTCTTTCAGCTCTGACCCTCATTCTGGATTTCAGATCCAAGCTCATTAAGAGAGTGATGCGGGCTTCTGTGTTGCGCTAGCTGCGCCGACGCCTAGACAATCAACCGAAGGGGAGGAGAGATTGACAGAAGGGCAGAGGAGGCACAGAGAATTCAAGGAAGAAGACATTAGAGAGAGAAAAAGAGAATTGAGGAAATAATTTTCTATATTCCTTCCATTGCTTCATCCACCTAATAACCCAAACAAAATGCAGCATAACAGAATGTGGTTAAGAAAAGGGGTCCACGTGCATCAAATAAAAATACGCAAATTGACACATAAAAATAAGTAAATCAAATAAAATTTCAGTATTTTTCGAGTGTCCGTGGGTGGGCCACACAAGACACGGCCTGCTAGTATGAGTTCCATCCTGGTTCGACTGAGTTGAGATATGATTCAGGTCTCCCACGGCTAGGCCCATAACATTTCTGCCCTCATCGAAAATCACCTTGTCCTCAAGGTGGAATTGAAATTGCCGATGGAGTTACGGTTTGGTTCCCACGTTGCTTCCTCGAATTTTGTGACGGTGCCATTGAGCGAGCACTTGTGGCACCAATCTTCCTCGCCGCAGAATCAACCGAAACCCGAGCAACTGCGTGGGAGACTCGAGTGGGTTGTGAGCGATTGCTTGATGAGGGCATTTACACACGCTGACCATGGGGGTCACCCTGGCACTTCTTAAGAAGAGATACGTGAAATACATTATGGATCCTGGCGTAGGCGGCTAGATGCAGTTGATAAGCCACCGTGCCCACGCGTTCCAAAATTCGGAAGGGCCCATAGTAGCGTTTCGCTAGCTTGTAAGATTGTCGACGAGCTGCAATGGTCTGGCGATACGGCTGCAATTTGGCTAAGAGCCACTCGTCCGATTGAAACTCTCGATCGGTGCGATGTGCATCTGCCTGATTTTTCATGCGCAGTTGCACACGCTACAAGTTTGTCTTGAGAGTGGCGAGGGCAGTGGACCTCTCGGTGATAAGCTCATCAACCGCGGCTACTGGAGAGGCGCCCTGTGTATAATCTTATAACGTGGGTGGTGGTCGGCCATATACTGCTTCGAAGGGTGTCATTTGTATGGTGGAATGCCAAGCTGTATTGTAATGCCATGCCGCCCAATGCAGAAATTGTCCCCAGGTGGCTGGGTGGTCAGCGGCAAAGCTACGGAGATAATCTTCCAAGCATCGATTGACTATTTCCGTTTGGCCGTCCGTTTGGGGGTGGTATGCGCTACTAATCGATAATGAAGTCCCTTGTAGTCGGAAGAGTTCTTGCCAAAAGGTACTCATAAAAATAGGATCGTAATCGGAGACGATATCTCTCGGGACCCCGTGCAGATGGCAGATATCCGTGACAAAAACAGTAGCGAGATCAACGGTTATAAAGTGGTTGTTCAAGGGAGAGAAATGAGCATATTTGGACAAGCGGTCTACTACCACAAAAATCACCATACATCCCTTGGATGATGGTAGATGAGTGATAAAATCCATGGAGATTGACTCCCATATGCGTTCCGGGATTGGGAGTGGCTGAAGCAGGCCACTCGGGGCAGTGTTAAATGGCTTGACTTGCTGACAAACTACACAGTTAACGATGAACCGGCGGACATCGTTCCGCATTCCTGGCCAGTAGAAGGAAGCTGCTATCCGTGCCATTGTGCGTTGCATGCCCGCATGGCCCCCTACTGGCGAACAGTGATATTCTTGCAAGATTAACTCCCGTAGGGCTGTTTCTGATGGAATAAAGAGGCGGTTCTTGAAGAACACCAAGCCGTCTCGTGTAGTATAATGACCAAATTCTTCCAGACGGTCGGTAATGGATTTGATCATTGTAGAGGCAGTTGGGTGTTGCTTGTAATATTTCCGGAGGGCTGCGAGCAGTGCTATTATGGGCTTTGACACCATCTACAGTTTGTTACATTGGCCATCCTGCAGCCAAGACAGGGCATCAGCCAGTCCATTATCTCTCCCGAGCGATACACTATATCAAAGTCATACCCGATTAATTTAGTTATCCATTTTTGTTGTTCCAGTGTGTGGATTGTCTGTGTCATCAAGGCTCAAAGGGGCTGGTGATCCGTCTGGACGACAAACTTGGCGCCTTCAAGTTATTGGCGCCATTTCTTAACTGCTTCAGTGATTGCGTAAAGCTCTCGGACATACGTCGAGGAGTTCTGCAGCTTTGATCACAGCTGCCGGCTGAAGTAGGCAAGGGGCCGTCCTGACTGCACCAATACAATGCCCACGCCGTTGCCCGAAGCATCTGTTTGCACCACGAATGGTTGTGAAAAATCTGGTAAAATGAGGACAGGGGTGGTGCTGAGAGCTGTTTTAAGGGACTCGAAAGCTGCGGTAGCTTTGCTTCCCCAAATGAAAGCATCTTTTTGCAACAATTGGGTGAGGGGGGCAGCAATTTGAGAATACCAAGCCACAAACCGTCTGTAGTATCCCGCCAATCCTAGAAAACCTTGGAGCTATTTGATGTTGGTAGGGGTTGGCCAGCTTCGTACTGAGTCAATTTTGGCCGGATCCGCCACACCTTGTGCAAAAACAATGTGACCCAAGTATGAGAGAGAAGTTTGCCCGAACTCGCACTTAGTTTGCTTGGCATAGAATGAGTGAGTGCGCAGGATCTGTAGGACTTGAGCGAGGTGCAGAAGGTGGGCTTCCTAGGATGGATTGTAGATCAAGATATCATCGAAGAACACCAGCACGAACTTGCAAAGTACTGGCCAAAAAATCGTGTTCATTTCAGCTTGGAAAGAAGATGGTGCATTCGACAGTCCGAAGGGCATGACGAGGAATTCGTAATGCCCGTCGTGTGTCCGGAAGGCCGTCTTGTGCACGTCCGTTGGATGCACCCGAAGCTGATGATATCCAGCATGTAAATCCAATTTAGAGAACACTGTGGCGCCATGTAATTCGTCCAGCAGTTCGTCCACAGTCGGATTGGGGAACCGATCCTTGATGGTAATTGCATTCAATGCACAATAGTCCACACAAAATCTCCAGCTGCTGTCCTTCTTTTTCACTAAGAGAACAGGCGAGGAGAACGGACTCGTGCTTGGTCGGATAGTGCCTTCAGCCAGCATTTCCTTGATGAGGTTCTCCATAACCCCCTTTTGAAAATGTGGGTACCGGTATGGCTTAACATTAACAGGCGTTGCGTTAGATTGTAAAGGAATTTTGTGGTCGATGTTAGGATGGCTTGTAGAGCAACTGATGACTGGGGTTCATCCCTTTATGCAACTGGGGACACGATGGCCACTCTATAGATTCTGAAGTTGAGCCATGTTCAGTGAGTGGAGTAACCTTCAGGTGGAAGTAGGAGGAAATAGCCTTGGTAAAGTCATTGCGCCGTAGCTGGCTCATGGTGATCGTGGAGACAGCAGCGCTGGACGCTCCATAGAGGGTCAGTTTTGTGCCAGCGTGTTTGAAATGCATCCACATAGCCTTATAGTCAAACAATACGTGTCCCAGGGTGGCTAACCATTGGACGCCCAGGATCAAGTCGGCCCCATAAATTGGAAGCAAATAAAGGTCCACTGAGAATGTAGAGGCCCTAAAGTGAGTGGAACATTAGTGCACACACCTTCGCATTGCAAGGAGGCCTCGTTCCCAACTGTGACATTAAGATAGTGTGAAGGCTTGATGGGGAGTTCCAGATACCTGGCCAGCCGCAACTATAGGAAGTTGTGGGTAGATCCGCTGTCCACCAGAACTGTCATAAAGTGGCCGGCAATGTTTCTGGTCAAGTGCAAGGTCGTAGGAGCCTAATGACCTTCCAAGGCATGGAAGGAGAAGGTTAGAGTATTGTCTGGTCCTGGAGATAGCTCTTCTGACAGTGGCGATCGCACGCTCTCCTCCTCAATCATAACCATCTCTAATTGCTCCGTATCTTCATCCTCCATCAACATACACAGAAATTGGGGTGATTTACAACGGTGTCCAAGGACAAACCGCTCATCATAATTAAAGCATAAGCCACGTTCTCTTCTAGCAGCCATTTCGGCGGAGGTGAGCTTCTTAATTGGGAATTTTGGGGCGGAATTCAAGGATGGTGGAGCTTTTGATCCTGGTGGTGCCAGCCCGTTGAGGGATTTTGCCACTGGCGGAGGATGAGGTGAAGGGTTGCAGGTGGAATCTAACTTTTCTTCCACCAATTTTGCCACTCCAATAGCTTCATGTAACGACAAGGGCTTCAGTAGGAGGAGTTCACACCGAATATCGTCCCGTAACCCAAAGATGAAGCAATTCAGGAGGTTATTGGCAGTGAGCCCAGGAGTTCTCATGGAGAGCGATTCAAACTTAGCCATGTAGACCGCCACGGTGGAGGTCTGCCTGAGTTTGTACAACGCCGCTTCATAGCTCACAAAGGAAGAAGGCCGAAAGTGAAGCTCCAAATCACGAATGAAGGACTCCTAGGTTGATAGCTGCCGGGTTGCATGCATCTATTGGAACCATTGCAACACCACTCTTGACATATAGAAGGCGGCGACAACGAACTTTTGCTCGGGAGGAGTGTGATGGTAGAGAAAAAATTGGTCAATTTGGAACAACCATCCCGTCATGTTATCCCCGGAGAAAAAAGGAATCTCGAACTTTGGCAGCCTTGACTGGAGCTCGGTAGGGGACGACAACAAGGCCGGCAGGGTTTGTGGAAACGACATAGGCGGCACTAAAAATGTAGAAAGACTCACCGTCGGTGTCGGAAGTAACGGCGGAAGTGCCGAAGTCATGGTGAAATGCTCCATTCGAGCCAGAGTGTGATTAATATCTGCAATAAACTGTTTGATGTCTCTGTATCAGCTTTATGTTGTCGCGATGTCCTTGGAGTGTTGTTGAACAACAGCCACCACATCCTTCTCTCACCATGCCTGCTAGGGTTTCCTCTTGTGCTTTCGATCGAGTTGTGATGCCTTCTGGCATGTCTCAGTGAGAGCACCTTAATGCGGGCTTCCGTGTTACGCTAGCTACACCGGCGCCTGGACAATCAACCGAAGGGGAGGGGAGATTGACAGAAGGGCAGAGGCACAGAGAATTCGAGGAAGAAGACATTAGAGAGAGAAAAAGAAAATTGAGGAAATGATTTTCTATATTCCTTTTGTTGCTTCATCCACCTAATAACCCAAACAGAATGCAGCATAACAGAATGTGGTTAAGAAAAGGGGTCCACGTGCATCAAATAAAAATACACAAATTGACACATAAAAATAAGCAAATCAAATAAAATCTCCGTATTTCCCAAGTGTTCGGGTGGGCCGGCCGCTGTGGCGCACTGCCGTGTGAGTTCCATCCTAGTTCGACTGAGTCGAGATACAGTTCGGGTCTCTCGCAACTAGGCTCGTAACAGAGAGAGAGAGAGAGAGATGGATAGGGAATAACAAAAGTCGAAAAATTGACAAGAGGTGGGGAGCTTACAGAATGCCGTAAGGAATTTGCCAAAGCATTTCCTCTAATAAGGAGGAAGAGTTAGAATACAAGCCCAGTCATAGGATTCCTCTGAATGCTTTTCCTGCATCATCCAACAGCGAGCTCAGAGGCATTCAAATTTTAGATCTAAGCACCGAAAAATTCATAGGATTATTGGCTTATCTAAAATCAAATAATAAATGACCATTAATTGCGTTCGTGCGTGCATAGCAGCAGAAATGCCACCCACTCTTCTTTGACAGGTGACTAAATTTCCATACTTTACCATACAATTGATATCAGATCATGGAGCTTTTGATCCCACCCACCTCCAACCCAGACACACACACACAACTCTAATCAAATAATGGGGCTTTTGAAGAAACTAATTGCCTGTATGTCCCATTCAGCCAGCAAATTCACGGTTTTGTGGAGTGGTAAAATCAACCCCCTCGACGCACACACAAAATAAAAAAAATCAGGCTCAGTCAAGGGTTTGATCCCCAATGCTTCTACACCAGCCATAGTGAAGATTTATTGAGTGTCATCGGTCCACTAATCTAAAATCAGCAAAAACTGTAGCATCTGCAGGAACATGCATCATACTTGACACCATATTGAGATGGTGTGAGTATGAAAATTTCGTGAATGATTAGCAGACAGACAATAAATATAGACAGTTCTACAACCTGTAATCTGCTAGAAATAGTGATCTTATAATGGTGAGTTGATTACTGTTCATCAGCTGCCAACATAAAAAAGAAAGCTGCCATTAGTCAGCGGATCAATGGTTATAGTACTACAAATGGGATACTTGTTAGGAAATGGTGCTGATTGGACAGTGAAACTGAGAGGATAATGACGATGAATGCTTATGCACACAATAGAGAGATAAAGTACAAAACTGGGAATACACAATTTTATGTGTAAACCTTCTTATGAATAAGAGAGAAAAATCACGGAACACTTAATCCATAAAAAATTTTACCATGTAAATTTTGATTATAAAAACCCTAATTACACAAATTCTTGAAGAACAGATAACAAAAGTAAAGCACAACTCCTTATTTCTTCTGTGTTTCTTCGCCTCTATACACTCTCTCCCTCTTCTCTTCTATACTCTTTGAGCTTTCAGCGCTTAGCATACATATATATATATACCAGACGACCACCTACTCTACAAGGTGGTTGTGTGCACTACATAACCTATCACCAACTCTACAAAATTGCCTTCCTGTAGAAAGTAATTGACCTGCTCTGCAAAGTTGACTATCAATCCTAAAAAGTCAACTTTCTTTTCTGCAAAACTGGCTATCTATGTAGATTTTGCAGATGACCAGCTTTTCCAGTCAGTGTCCTTGGCGGTTGGTCAAAATCCTCGGCCTTTAGTCAATGTTATCGGTCATCAGTTAATGTCTTCAGCCATCACTTAGTGTCATCGGTCATCAGTCGGTGTCTTCGACCGTCAGTTAGAATCCTCGACCTTCAACACTTGTCTTGCCTTGTGATTTTAACTTGATGGTACTACTCCGGCAAGTTTTCATCTCTCTGGCCTTGCGAAGGAAATTCCATTCCGGATTTTCCACTCCAGATTTCCACTCCAAAAATTTTCACTCTGGTAAAGTATAACCACTTTGGCATTTTTTTCACTTCGGATTTTTCACTCTGGAAATTTCTTCATCTTTAGGCCACATCATCACTCACACAAACGCGTGCGGCGAACACAACAATACTTCCCACACTGGAGTGACCTAACAAATTTTCCCTCATAACTGTGGGAGAACGATATCAATTAGTCCAATTATATTATGACAAGATTCAAGTTTCCCCTTTGGCAATACCTTGGTCATTATGTTTAACCCATTCTCCTTAATTTGGACTTTTCAAGTGACAAAGAACCCCGAGTCAATGACATCTCTCCTCCAGTGTTATTGAGTATCAATATACTTTGATCTCGAGTGGAATGAGGAGTTCCTATAGAGATGGATTGCACTTTGATTGTCACAAAGTGCCTTGCACTTCTCCAATTTAAAATGAAGTTCACGGATGAACTTCTTTATCTACAACATCTCCTTGCTGGCCTCAGTCACAACAATGAATTCTACCTCAATAGTTAAAAGAGTAACACACTTCTACAACTTCGACTGTCAAGAAACAAACCCTCTAGTGAACTTGACCAGGAATCCCAAAGTGGACTTTTAGGAGTCAATAT
Organism: Nepenthes gracilis; assembly: GCA_033239525.1. Taxonomy (NCBI): domain Eukaryota; kingdom Viridiplantae; phylum Streptophyta; class Magnoliopsida; order Caryophyllales; family Nepenthaceae; genus Nepenthes; species Nepenthes gracilis. Next base: position 17,764,438 of record BSYO01000017.1, on the reverse strand, counting down.
TGCTGACCATATAGCATCTGTGTATCCTATAAATAAAGGTTTGTCACTTCCAAAATACAGACACATCTTTGAGGTCCTTCGAAGATATCTCAGTATCCACTTCACTGCTAACCAGTGCTTCCTTCTAGGATTGGATAGAAATCTGCTAAATGTGCCGACAACATGTGCAATGTCCAATCTCGTACACACTATAGCATACATCAAGCTACCTAAGGCCAAATAGTAGGGTACGCTTCTCATGCTGGCTTTCTTAACATCTAAGGACGGACACTACTGACTACTTAATCCGAAGTGGCTTGCCGACTTAAACTTTCCCATATTGAAACGTTTGAGCACCTTTTTCACATAACTCTCTTGGGACATCCATAATCTTCTTGCCTTGTGGTCACAGAATATTCTGATACCTAGAATCTGTTTCATCAGCCCCAAATCCTTCATGGCAAAGGATTTTTTGAGTTGTCACGTTAGTTCGGTGATTTGGGTTGTATTATACCCAACAATTAGCATATCATTCACATAGAGTAGGAGAATAACAAAATCATCTTCCAAAAACCTCTGAACAAAGACGCAAAGGTCCAAAGTAGTCTTCCGGTAGTATTAATCCACCATAACAAATTTGAACTTCTTGTACCATTATCTCAGAGCTTACTTTAACCGATACAGACTTTTCTTGAAATGACACACTAAGTGTTCCTTCTCTTTAACCTAAAATCTTTCCGGTTGTTCCATGTAAGTCTCCTCCTCCATATCACTGTGCAGAAATGTCGTCCGTACATCCTGTTGTTCCACCTTTAAATCAAGAATAGCCGCCAATCCGAGTACCACTCAAATAGAAGACAATTTCATAGCCGAGGCAAATATCTTATCAAAGTCGATGCCCTTTCGCTGATCAAACCCTTTCATCACTAGCTGTGCCTTGTACCTCAGTTGCAAGGTGCTCTCAACGGTCTTCAGGTGGAAGATCTGCTCGTTCTTTAGGGCACTCTTCTTTTGGCAATTCAGCCAACTCGAATGCATTGTTCTCATGCAATGAACTCATTTTGTTCTACATGGCCTCCATCCTTTCCGCATTGTATTCGCCTTCCATAACTTCTCCAAAACTTTCCAACTCCCCTCTATCACTAAGCAAAACGTACTCACTGGCCAATAAGCGAACAAATGGCCTTCAGTCTCTTGAAGATCATTTGACATGAACGATCTCGACCAGCTCAATAATGTTGCTGTCATCCTCATCTTCATTGGGCGCCATTGAAGTCTCCCGATCTCCTTGAGTTTCGGTATTGCCATGGCCACTGACCTCCTGATGAACCGACGTCGGTTGGGCAGGTTCAATACTAACTTCACAAACCTGGTTGCCTTTGGACCCAGTATTTGATTTCTTGTTAATGTCTTCAATCATCTCATCCTCGATGACTACAACATTTCTAAACTGGATGAGCTTTTTCTTGACCGGATCATACAGTCGGTATCCCAGTTCATCTTTCCTATAACCGAGAAAAAATGCACTCCTTTGACTTTGGTTCCAATTTACTCATTTTATCCTTTGGAATATTGACAAATGCCCTGTATCCGAACACCCGTAGATGGTCATATGATACTTTCCTACCAAACCAAGCTTGCTCAAGAATGCTGCCATTCAAAGTGCTGCTCGGCGACCTGTTGATGATATAGGCCACTATCTTCAAAGCTTCCCCTCAAAACAAACTGAGAAGCTTGGTCTCGGACAATACATTTCAAACTCTCTCTATTAGTGTTCGATTCGTGCATTTTGCCACCCGATTTAACTGCGGTGCCTTTGGTAGTGTTCTTTGGTACCAGAAGCCATGAGACCGACAGTATGTATCAAAAACTCCAATATACTCACCACCATTATCATTACAGACGCATTTTAATTTCTTTTCTGTCTGTCTCTCCATGTGAGCATGAAAATCCTCAATGATGCTGGGGACTTAGTCCTTCGTCTTAAGGAAGTAAATCCACGCATTCCTTGAGTAATCATCAATAAATGAGACAAAATATTGTGCTCCTCCAAATAATTTCTCTTTAAATGGACCACACATATCTATGTGAACTAGCTCAAGTACTTCGACCTTTTTGGTAGACAAGTCTCTATAAAATATGACTCGCTGTTACCTCCCTACGATGCAATGAGGGCAGGTTTTCAGCTCGGCTTCATTTATGCCTTGGAGGAGGTCCTTCCCGATTAAATTATTCTGTCCCTTATTACTCATGTGACTGAGCCAACAATGTCATAAGTACGATGATCACTCATTCATTGTCACATGAACCTCTCCAGCCGCAGCAAATACTTGCACCATATATAGGCAGGAGACCTTTCCACGGGCAATGATTAGAGACCCTCTAGTCAACCTCCATACTCATTCACAGAATATATTGTAATACCCTTCATTGTCTAATCTACCAGGTAAAATTATATTCAACTGGATATTTGATACATGTTGGACGTCTTTCAGCAACAACCTCGTCCTATTGTTGGTAACAAGTGATAAGTCATCTCTGCCAACGACCTGGGACGTTCCTTCATTTTTCTTTTATAACACTTTAAAATCTCCCAGAGTGTAAAATGTGAATAGTCTTCTTCTGAATGTGGTGTGGAGTGAAGCACATGTACCCACCACCCAGTTGAACTCGTGATCGATCAAGTTTACCACATCATCTATCTCACATATCAACAGAAGGTCACCCTTAGTGATGACTGAGGCCAAGGCTTTCTCCTTATCTCGTCTCTTCTTGGCTTTATTCTTCTTGCCTTCTTTAGATTTTAAAATTGCAAGTGGTTTACCCTAAAATGTCTCAATGCATTTTTATATTGCACGCTAGTGCTCGAGCACCCATCCAGCATACCTCAAGCTCAAGCACCCGTCCATAAAGCCTACGCTTAAGAAGCACTCAATGTGCAACCAAAGCACTAAAAGTAGTAGGTGCGCACTTTAGGTGCAGCATGCCTTAAGCTCAAGCACCCATCCAGAAAGCCTACGCTTAAGGAGCACTCAATGTGCACCCAAATTGCTAAAAGTAGTAGGTGCGCACTTGAGGTGCACTCAAGTGCGCACCTACTACTTTTAGCACTTTCCTCAAATGCGCATCTACTACTTTTGCTTTGGGTGCATCCTCAAGAGCGCACCTACTACTTTTAGCACTTTGGGTGCACATTGAGTGCTCCTTAAGCGTATACTTTCTGTTTTCAGTGCTCATGTGTGCATCAAGCGCCTGTCGCATGCCCGTATGTAATTTTCCTTTGGATTAGTACGACACACATGCGTTCTTATCCGAACTACCAAATGACACATCAAATAAGTACGGGTTCACAGGAAAATGGCCTATAACCCAATAAACTTTCTCTCACAACGGTATGGGGGAAATCATCATCATCTAGACAATGATTGGGTAAGTTTTAAACTTTTCTCTCTACAACAATTTGGTCATCATGTCCGATCTATTCTCCTCGGTCATGGTCTTGTCAAGTATCAACAAGTCCAAGTCAACAATGTTCTACACCCAATGATATCTCACATCAATTTATTTCGATTTGAAATAAAATGATGGGTTTCTTCAAATATGAATTGTATCTTGATTATCACAAAGTACCACATATCTATCTTACTTGAAGTCAAGTTGCCAGACGAACTTTTTCATCTATAGTATCTCCTTATTTGCCTCCATCACAGTAATAAATTTTGCCTCAATGGTCGAGAGAGTAATATACTTCTACAATTTAGATTGTCAAGAGATAGCTCCATCCGTAAACATGACTAAATATCCCAATGTGGACTTCTGAGAGTCGGTATCGCCTGCCATGTCTGCATCAATATATTCAACCAGAAGTGGCTTGTCACTTTCAAAATGCAAGCACAACTAAAAAGTTCATCAAAGGTACCTTAATATCTATTACACCAAAGACTAATACTCCTTATTGGGATTTGAAAGAAAACGGCTAACTATTTCAACAGCATAAGTAATATCCGATCCCGTATGTACCACAACATACAGCAAACTACCTATGACCAAAGAATAGGGGACGATTCTTATGCTTGCCTTTTCGTCATCCATAAAAGGGTATTATAAACTACTGAGCTTAAAATAATTGGCCAACAGAGTGCTCACTGCTTTCAATTTCTCCATATTAAAATGTTGAAACGCTTTCTCCACATCTCTCTTGGGATATCCATAGTTTCCTTACTTTACGGTCGTAAAATATTTTTATATCCAAAATTTGCTTTACTGGTACCAAATCCTTCATAGCAAAAGATATTTCAAGTTATTACTTTAATTTGTTGATCCAGAAAGTATTTCGCCCAATAATGAACATATCATCCATATAAAGTATGAGAATAACCAAATCACCTTCAAAAAACCTTTAAACAAAGATAAAATGGTCCGAAATAGTTTTTTGATAACCTTAATTCACTATAATAGATTCAAATTTTTTATACCATGGTCTTGGAGTTTGTTTCAACCCATATAGGGTTTTCTTTAGACTACATACTAAACGTTTATTCCCCTTAACTCGGAATCCATCCGACTACTCCATATAAATATCCTTCTCAAGGTTACCATGAAGAAAAGTCGTTGGCACATCCAATTATTCAACCTCTAAAACAAAAATCGATGCCAATCTAAGCACCACCCGAATTAAAGACATCTTCACAATTGGGACAAAAAAAACTCTTGAATTAACACCCTTACGTTGATTAATGCCATTCACAACAAATCTTACCTTATATCTTGGTTGCGGGCTATTCTCATCAACCTTTAAGCGGAAGACTCACCTATTCTTTAACATTTGTTTGTCCTTCAACAGTCTTGTTAGCTTGAACATGTGATTTTCTTACAGCAACTTCATTTCATCTTATATGGCTTCCATCCACTCAAATTTGTACTCATCCTTCATAACTTTATTAAAACTTTTGGGCTCCTCTCCATCGGTAAGTAACACATTCTTATTAGTAGATAGACAAACAAAAGGCATTCGATCTCTCGTGGATCATCAGAGTAGAATATTCTTGGCAGGTTCAACAATATCATGAGGAACAGCGTCAACTTCATCATTGAGCGTAGGGGTCCCACGGTCTTCTTCCCCTTCGACACTGCCTTGATCACCATCTTCATTACAAACAACCTTCGCAAACCCGATTGGTGTAATTGTTGGAAACAACCTTCGCCTCTTTACTAATATCTTCAATTTTCTTATCCTGGATGAACATCATATCCCTTGATCAAATAAGCTTCTTCTCTATCGGATCGTAAAACTAATATACTAACTCTTCTTCCTCGTAGTCGAGAAAGATGCACTATCTTATTTTTTACTCTAACTTGGACCTCCCATCCTTAGAGATGTTGACAAATGCCTTGCACCTAAACATGCACAAATGGTCATACGACACCTCCTTTTCGGACCAAACCTCTAGTACTTCTTCATTCAGTGGGCCACTTTGTAATAGGTAGATAACATGAGCCACGACATTCAAGGATTCTCCTTAAAATGAATTGACAAGCATCACCTTCAAAAGTATACAGCGAACTTTCTCCATCGACATCCTATTTATTCATTCAGCCATACCATTTAACTACGATGTCTTCAGTAGGGTCCTTTACCGTTGAATTTATGGGTCTGGCAATATACATCAAATACTCCAATGTGCTCATCACCGTTGTTACTCTCGATGCACTTCAATTTCTTCCCTGTTTGCCTCTTAATCAAAGTATGGAATTATTCAAAAATATCAAGGGTTTGATCCTTTAACTTTCATGGATACACCCATAACTTTTTTGAATAATTATCAATAAATATGATAAAGCACAGTGCTCATCCGAGTGTCTTTATCTTGAGAGGGACACATGTGTGGACCAACTCAAGAAGATCGGCCTTCTCTCGTTGACGAGTTTCCACAGAATGAAACTCGCCACTACTTCCCTGCTATGCAGTGAGAGCAAGTTTTCTGTTTGGCTTCCTTCACACCCCAAAGAAAATCCTTCTTAGCTAGACAATTCAACCCTTTCTCGCTCATATGGTTCAGCCTTTGGTGCCATAAATTTGAAAACTCTTTACTTCTAACAACATGCATATTTCCAACTGAAATGGAGACTTGTAACATATACAAGTTAAAAACTTTCTTTTTTGGATAACTATTAGAGATGCGCTAGTCAATTTTCATGCCCCTTAATAAAATGTATTGCAAAATCCTTCGTCGTTAAACTTCCTTGTAGAAATTAGGTTTAGTCAAATATTCGGAACGTGTCGTACATCACTCAACAGTAACTTTGTTCCATTGGTGGTAAGGTACATGTTACCACAACCGACAATACAAAATGTACATTCATTATTCATCTTTAACACTCCAAAATCACCAGGAGTATAAAATGTGAAGAATTCCTTTTGTGACGTGACGTGAAGTAAGGTACTACTATCCACCACCCAATTGGTTTCCTAATTTGCAAAATTGATCACTTCATCCTCTTTGCATACTAACAAAAGATCACCTTTGGTAACAATTGAGACTTTCTCCTCATCTCGAGCCTTATCCGCTTTTTTCTTATTGTCATTGACATTTTTACGCTTTCACTTATAATAGTACTTCTTGATATGCCTCTTTATCTTGCAATTGTGACACTCAAGATTTTGATACCTTGATCAGGACTTACTTTCACTCTTTTCATAGATTTAGGGCCATGCCCTTTATTCCTTTCCCATGACTCAAAAACTAGCACTTCAGAGTATGAAGAATAAAAGTCTTGTGATCAAAGTCTCATCTCCTCATTTAACACAACTCTATTTACTATTTCTAGAGTCACCAAGTCATTCGAAACTTTGTTGGTGATAGCGATCCGTATCACCTCCTAAGAGTCCGATAAGACTATCAACAACTATAAGCCTAGCTGCTCATCATCAAATTTGATACCCTTACCACTTAACTGGTCCACATATCCTTAAAACTCATTCAAATGATCAGCTATCAACGTACCCTCAATATACCTCACTTGCATCAATTTTATCAAATGGTATAATTTGTTATTATCGATTTTTAAAATATGAAGTGTCTTAAGCTTCTCCGACAACGTCTTTACATTCATCTCATTCTGAATGTGATTATATACATTGTCCACAAATTGTCGAATATAACCACAAACTTATTTATATTCAAAAGTCTATTCATCCTCGAATTTTGACTCATGTTTTTGTGTAGTAAATACTGGAAGATACATTGTTTTGACAAATAACAAGTCTTTCATCTTACTCCTCCAAATATCGTAATTTGTTCCATTCAAATAAATTATTTATTCCCGACTTCCATCAATTTAAATAAGTTTTAATATATGACATAAATAATCGTGTCTCTGACACCACTTATTGGGATACAATCCACTTATTTGAATCGTGAGAAAATATTCGTCAACATATAACAAACAAATAATAATAATTACAAATAATGAAGAATACACAATTTGAAGTAAAAAAATCCTCTTTAAAATAAGAGGGTCACTAGACTTGGTGCTTTGGGCACCCCTTGGCCGCGTTTCAAACGTGCGCCTACTGCTTTCGGTGCTTTGGGCACGTCTCAAGTGCACACCTTCTATTTTCAGTGCTCATGCACGCGTCAGGCACCCATCGTGCGTCCGTCTATAATTTTTTTTCGGATCAGTACGGTACACGTGCGTCTTTATCAGAGCTATCGAACGATACGTTAAATTGATATGAGCTCATACGATAGTGACCCACAATCCAACAAAACTGATAAGAATCATATTTAAATTTGTACATTCGGTGGCCAATTCATATGATTCAACAGACAATTCACTAACATTATAACCGGTTGTTTGAAATTTTGTAATTTTCAATGAGGGCCTACCTATATTGTTTATTTTTTTAAATAAAAGATAACTCACCAATAAAATTGTTGCATTGTGATTCAGAGGTTACAAACTCAAAATACATAAACTTCTCTTCCATTTAAAGATCATCCACATTGCACTAGGACTCTAGTTTTTAGACGTAAGTATGAAATTTTAGGTTGTTCTATAAAGAGTATTTATTTGTGAGACAACTAAATTTTTTAGGCCCATATTTTGTAATAAAGTCTTGTGAACAAATAAAATTACGGCATTTTACAAATAAGTGGGAGATTTTTTGGTACGGGGCCTAAATTACTAGATAACTTATAGATTCATCCCTTCGTATATACTAGGCAAGAAGATCAAAAGCAGATTGGAATGGACTCATTGTTAACCCATATTCGAACTTAGTGAGGCATATTTCATTTACTCAGCCAAAAACCTTTTTTTTTTTTTTTTGCAATAATCAATGTGACAGGGGAAAGAGAGGTAGACTAACAGCCATGACAATCATCTCTATATATTTATTCATGCTCCTTTCGTTTCTGTGGATGCTCAAGACCAAAGTGTGGAAATGTGGTTGCGGAAGTTGGTTCCGTCAACAACAATCGTGCCTGTGGCTACTCAACAGCTTCTTCTGGCATGTGAGTTTCTGAAAGTTGGTCATCCGCAAATTTCTTTTTATGATTTTTGTTAAAGATTTCGTTTTTTCCAGTTTACCCATTTTCTTTCAAGAGGAGCAGCTCCTTTTTTTTTTTTTTTTTTGTTGGGAGCATGGTTTTAGTTTTGAGAGACAATTCTAAAAGGAAAAAACTGAATTTGCGAAGATTTATCTTACTGGTGAAAGATTTGGGTATTGTTATAAAGGGTAAGTGTAAATAACAAATAAATTTTTATCATTATTTTATAAAGAAACACCTTATTTATTTTTCGTGGACCTAATTTGATATATAGATACCATAAAATTATTTATGTAGTATTTCTATGTAATTTCTCATTAGCAGTAACCATTTTATATTGAACTTGAGCGTTGCCAATCTCTTACTAACAATATGACTAGTTCCTTTTATATTTTAATTTATGTCATTCCCAATCACCTTTATGAGAAAAAAAAATATTTAAGAATTAATCAGATAATAACTTCAAAGTTAAATAATACTATAATAAATATATTATTAAGTATAAATCTATTTCTTATATCTATAATATCCAAAATTTTGAAGTAGATTTTATTTGTAAACCATAGTCATCTATAAATTTTATTAAATATGTCTAAAGAACCTAAGCCAACTTGCCCCAAATGAAGAATATCATCAATTTTTGAATTAGCATATTTTAGTTATATGTCTCACTTGGCACTTGATCCTCTAGAAAAAAAAAATAGCTCCCCCCACCCCCAACCCACAAATAACAATACTAATAATAATAATAATAATAATAATAATCTACTCAACTTTAGACACACGTAATTATTTATTTTTGATGGGTCCCAGCACCCAATACCCAAAAAGGAAGGCTCAAAGCCACGCCCACGAACAAGAAAATTATGATGACAATTTGGCCAAAGAGGCACAAAGACGTTGTGAGGGGCTGACGTCATCAACAGCGAAATGTCCAAAAACCTAACTCAATGAGCCCGAGGATCAGGCAAAGACCTAGGAGGACTTTCGAGGACGAGGACAATGGAAAAGAGGATCCAAGATGGTCGAGCGTGCCAACTCAAATGATTCATTGTTTCCAAGGAGCACGCGTTCTCTACAACACGCCACCCCCGCAGGAAATGACGGCACTCAGAGCACGCGCCATCATGATGGGTTTAACAGCTCCTAACACGCCGGATACGCAGAGTTAGTAGCAGGCGCCCCTGACACGCTGCATCAGCATAGTTGGTGGCAGGCGTCCTGATACACGCCAACGCCACGTGTCCCATGCCAACGGCATGATTTTCCTCTATAAATACCCACTCAAGTAACCAAAAAAGGATTCCAATATTTTTGTCATTTGCACACATACTGTAAACAGTTTCCAAGAGAAAAAAAAAACAGAAAAGAGAAGAGAGAGAACAGAGCCTCTCACCTTGTAATTTTCTGTGACAACAAGCAGTGCCACAGTACCAAGTTATACCCCATTTTCACAAATAGTGGAACCTTTCGGACCAAGCGTCCACCACCGTAGTTTTTTCCCCTTTCATTCAAAAAGGGATTTTTCCACATAAAGTCCTCGCGTATTGTGCCCTCGTTCCCTTTTTCTTTCTAAAGCGTTATCCTCGTTAAGTTTAACAATTCCTTCTTGTGTTGCACTATTCCGTCCGTCCAATGGCTGAGTAAGAGGACTCGGACTCTGGTTGCACGGCGGCCGGAATACGCAGACGCAACAATTTTATTTTTTTATTTATTTAGTTAAGGATTTTCTTATTTTATATATTACTTTGAATGTGTTATAGCCGCTTTTATTGGTATCAACTATGGTCTGAATAGAGACAATCTTCCTCCCACAAGCGAAGTGATAAAACCCCACCAGAGGAAGGGAATCCCTCCACTACGCCTATTATTCAAGCCAATGGCTGACGTGCTCGATTCTCTGCGCGGAACTGGCATTAAAATCTCCCTCGGCACCAGAAACGAAGACCTCATTGATGCCGCTGCCCAATGGCTCAACACCTAGACCCACCCTTATCAAAACGAAGTTGATTTTGACGGGATTACTCTCGGCAATTGGGTCGTTACCTGTAATGTCTTGGAATTTTGAGTAGGACGTTCTAGGTTAAAATTCATAAAAGCCATGCAGATAAACCTTTTAAATCAGATAATAGAGCCTAAACTGATTTTTAAATGATCGAAATATATCACTACAATATAATGGGCGGTGGAGGTGGGGTACACTGACTTTCCCAACCCAAACCCTCGGCCATTCTCCCCACCCGACTCTCCCAAACCATTCCTCATCTACCCACCAACAAATTTCTCCTCTCCGTGCCCTAACCCCTCACGCATCTCTTCCTTCCCATGGCCTACGTAAGACTCCTTATTACCGGCTAAGTAGTTACGCAACAAACTTTGCCTTCATTTTTCCTCCCCAATATTCTATATAAGTAGCATTTATCACCTTTTGAAAAAAATTGGCAAAGACAGAGAGAAGGAAGAGAGTAGAGAGTGTGGAGAAAATTCAGATTTTCTTGATAAAACATAACATCAGTGGTGCAGAAATGTGGATATAATTTGTGAGATTTTGTAACTGGCAGCTACGTCCGTTCTTGGACTTTTGGATCTGTTGATTGAACCCTGTCGTGTGCTGTGCTATGTTTTCTTTGCACGGCTACTAACTCCTGATGCCGGCAGTTTTGATGGGTATTTGGGTGTCGCAGTCTTGTAAAATCTAGAGCAAGAATTGTCAATATCATTAATGCATTAGTCACGAATTACACGTGGGTTTCTTGGTTTAATTTTGGCGTTTGAATTCTACACTGCACTGGATCTACCGTGCGCCGCGCCTGTCTCGGGTCAGCCATTTTGGGCGTAACTGAGTTGTTCCCTTGAACAAGTAGAAGTGAGGATATTTTCAGTTGAAATGGATTTTATTAAGTTTATAATTTTACATATTTGTTGCTAGAATACCCTGTTGGTAAAATTGAGTTGTTTTAGCTTGGAATTTTAGTGACTAACAAAGTTGGTCGGTGAACTGTTATGGTAGTTTTAACAACTACCGTTCTCATTGTGAGATAATTTATTGCATACCGAGGATCTGGTTGGTGGATGAAAATTTATGTCCGACGATCTTTTGAACGCTCTAATTCGAAGACTTCTAAAATCAGTTTTTGTATAACACAAATAATGATCAAAGGATTGACGAGATTAACTCCCTGATATTTCCTCCGACATTCAAGTTAGTATTTCAATAATACTTAAGGGAAGAAATAAAATTAAATTAAGATTATGTTGAGGAGATGCGCACTGGGCGTCTTGTTAATAGAGAGAAAGAGAAAGAGTCTTTGTGCTCTTTTTGTTCTTTTTCTTCCTTTCTCCTCCTTTTATTGATAAAGGGGATGAGTATTTATAAGTGGCGAGAGGCAGTTAAAGATCATGCGGTTTCAACCATTTGGTTGGACGGTATAACCGTTATACCTTTTCGGAACGATTGTGATTAACGTCCGTTGTCGTTGATATAACAACTGTCCGAGCGCTGGACTAGATTTTGAGAATTGGGCCATTCGAATTTAATACCTTACTCGGACATGTTGTTATTAAACTGGCCTATATTGCATGGACTACATTAGGTTTCTTATTTGGGCCTGTAGAATTTATACCCATCACTAATCTCCCATGCCAAAAGGCTTAAAATTTAGCCTTCTGGTATGTAAATCATAAATATTTGAGTCTAAAGCTTCTCAAATGTCCAACGGTCTATATTATCGCGTTAAATGTACGTCACTTCAATTGTATAAGTCATAATTACTCGCGTCGAAAGATTTGATGTATGATGGACAGATGGATACTTGACACGTATCTAAGCCATTAAGAGGCGTGTCTTCTGAAATTCAAATGTGAACAGTATTGCTTGAGATTCTTTTTCCCACTATAAAGCTGTTTTTGGATATCAAAAGAATACTTTCCATTTTTTGGCTGTTGACTTTGTCAAAGACTTTCCTTGTCAAAGACTTTCTCGATACTTAACCAAACACCTTCAATGGCACCTGGTGTTTCTGATATCCAATCGAGCATAACCCCGGAGGATATAGAATATTACAAGGCTAAATAAAAAAGTCCACGCTCTTTGTCTTATATTATGCCTAGAATAAATGGACGTGCCACTTCATCACCTCCAGGGTTCATTACAGTTTATGAGATGCATCTTAAGGGAGGTCTTCAATTTCCTCTTCCTCCGAAATTTTATAAAATAATGGTTAATCTTCATGTTCCTATTGCCAGACTTCAACCGAATTGAGTCATGTATCTTATTTCTTTGTGTATTTTTGCAAGAATCCACAAAGTGGATTTTAATGCCGCCGCTGTTAAGGTTTTATTTCGTTTTTCTCATAATTTGGATTGGATAATTGTGAGTCCTCGCCCAGAATATGGGTTTAGTGGTGAAAACCCAAATTCTACGAAGAGGTGAAAGGATAGATATTTTTTCTTAGCCAACCCTCCTACATAGGAGATTTACCCATAATGGAGATACATCTCTGCTGCAATGCTGACGGACGTTTTATAACACGAAAAAGGGGCCACTCAAAAATTGATTGATTTAATTCAAGAAAAGGCTTCTACCTTTAATGAAAATCGAAAAAATCGACGACTCTTTCCCGAATTACTTGCATTGGCCAAATGGGAGCCCAAAATTGATGAGTCCGAGGCTCAAGCAATGAAAGTCCTTCTTAAGAGAAGGCATAAAAGAAAGGCTAAGGAGTTAAAAATAAAGGAGTTCTCAGGTAAATGTAAGAAGAAAAAACCCGAGGACAATGACAAATTACCTGATGACCAAAGGACCTCAAAGGGCATTGAAATAAGGGAGCAGTCAACATCTCCTGTTGGCAATAAAGAGGTCTCTGGAAGAATCTATTTCGAGGATGAGACCACTATAAATATTATAATGAAAAGAAAAAGGATTGCAAGAGAACAGACTTCCACTTCCTCCTTGGTCCAAACTACTTTGGTGGTCAAATTGGCTCAAGAATGTGGCAGCGAGGTAGAAACTATAGAGGAAGTGACTGAAATCACTCCTTTATCTGCCCCACATCTTGTTTCTTATGGAGTGTCATCCATTCTACCATCATTTCCTGAGGAGTCCCTTCCTGAAATTGGGACTAGTTTTTTTGAGGGAACTTCTTAGATGAGTGAGATCCAATCTTAAGAGGCAACAAGGGTGTCAATATATAAGCCTTCAGATGCTAGTACAGCTGTGAGGTTCCGGATTTAGGAACTTGATAATAATGAGATGATTAGTATGTTAATGATTAATACTAATCCTTTGGGATGATTAAGGTTTGATACCGGAAGAAAAATCGGGAAAACCATTGGTCCGGCTTGAAGCCCTGGCGAAACTTCGCCTGCCGGGCGCCGAGCCGTGGCTCGAGCGATGCCGGGCTGATGGCATGGCCGCCAGCCGCTCGAGCTCTGCTCGAGCGGCAGGCGCGGTATAAAATCGCGCCGCGCCTTCGTCTTCCCTCATTTTTGCACGGTAGAGGGTTTTAGAGAGAAAGAGAGGCGCGACTCGGGAGAGAGAAGGAAGGAGATCGAGCCGGGAGTTCGATTCCGCCCGAGAGCCGGTATAAAGGTGAGCACGCGTCGAGGCAAGTGTTCTCATATCCACTTCGTCCTCTTTCGATGTTTTGTGTATTTTCGTTGGGTATTTTGTGTCGATACCCACGAGGAAGCGTTAGAATCTCGAAACCCATGCCTTGAGGTCCAAGAAAATATAGTTAGTTGTCCGATTCGTGTCCGATTCGCCGGGTGGGTTTTACCTCAAACCCTAACCTACGGGATTTTGGGGTTTTCCGTTTCGGCCTCGTATCATGAAATTGACCTCAAAATTGGAATCCCCACGTCCCAATGATGTATATATGTCGGCAGCGGGTCCGATCTTCGTGCGTTGGGACCCGTTCGCGGGCGTCCGAGCCCGTTAAAGGGCGCTGTTACTGTTCACCTGAGACCGAAGGTGGATTTTGCGTGTTATCACCTTCGTGAAATGATGAAATGATCCTAGAATATGAATACCCATGTCCCGATTGTGTGTATATATCGACCGGATGCCGAATCCCGTAAGATTTGACCCGCTCGTGGCATGGAAGCCTTAAAAGTTCCCGTTGTGGATAATTCGAAAATGAATGGGAAGTTGCATACTTCCATCCCCGTGATAAGTTAAATCGAACCCAAATGTGTAATCTTGTGTACAAAGTGTAAATGCGAATCCACTGGACGTCGATTTCCAAGTATCGAACGTGCACGGCGTCCGGGGTGTTCAAAAGGAAATCATTATTGTTCCCGAAATGGAATGAGAAATGTAAATTAATATGACCCCATAATTGTATTGAAAGTAACGTTTAAATGTTTAAACGTAAGTGTAAGCTCCGAACGTGTATCCATGTGCTGGAGGTTCGGGATGAGTCCCGGAGGTTCCAAAGTGATATGTGATCGTTTGATGTATGAAATCTAATTTCTATTGTGAACTTGGATTGATTGTTGTGATTAAGGGAACTGGAGCCCGAAAGAAGTCGAATTGAACTTGTGATGTTTTGTTGTGGATTAAGGGAATTGAGTCCCATTGGATATCGTGAACCGTGATGAGAACGGAAGGGAGTCCACATTGTGCTCGTGATGATATGATCTCCTGGATGGAGATGTGTTTGATGATGTAATCTCCCGGTTGGAGATGATTGTGATGGGAATGAGATTTCCCGAGATGTGATTGTGTGGCAAATGTGGATTTCCTCTCCAGTGTTGAACCTAATTCAAACTAGGACCCGAGTCATATGGGTAGTATTCTTTAGTATACCATGTCCATCACGGTGTGAACAGAGGAATACCCAGCCACGTATTCGCCGCTCGTGGGAGCGGTGATGTCAGTAGTACGGGCCAGGAAACTGTGGAAGAACGAGGATTGCCACGGACCCGGGGTGTGGGGTGTGTCTGTCGACGCTACATATTGAGATGTAGTCGTCCGTGATGATTGTTGCATGGATGCAACCGAGGTCGTGCTACTCGACCTAAAAAAATAGTAGCCATGGCTTTAGAATGTGTAGCGAACACATTCCTGTCCTCGTTCTCTCGCCGTTGGTTTAGTACGGCCGCTAGCCGGGTCCGCAAAGACGATGTAATAATGAAAATGAATAATATCCAATTGATGAACGATGTGAATCCAAAGAGACCATAATGAGAACCGAATGAATCCGGTGACTCAAGATATGAACCGCAAGAACTGCGGTGAAACCAGTAATTCAAGATGTATCGTGAGAATCAAGTGATTAGATTAATGATCGACAATGTAACCACGAGAATCGTAGGAATCGAGTGATTCTGTTGTTCCTGTTCCTTCCCTTATTCCTTGAATATGACTTGGAGAATTGTTTATGATTACATTTGCTGAGCTGTTAGCTCACTCTTGCTATTTGATATTTTTCCTTTCAGATGAGAACACTTAGCCGACGCCGGATAGATAGAGCAAGGAGAGGCTTGCTTGATGTAATTGGCTGGACGGCGAATGATCAGAAGATTTGGACATAGAGTTGGATCGGACTGTGGATAGCCACTTAGTATTGAGCGTGGCTCATTATTATCGTTTTATGGTTTTATTATGCTTCCGCAGATGTATGATGATTTAGTTATGCTTCCGTGTCTGTATATATATTTTGATTTTGGTTTCATTAGATGGCATCTCTCTAGATCCATTATAGTAGATATGAGTACTGTATTGGAGCCATGGATGATATGGTAGTGATGTGATCCTGTGTGGTGTGTTGTAGGCTTTAAGTTAAGCCACTTGATTAGATGTGTGCTTGTACAGGATGATATTTAAACAGGTTGTATTTTTGGTTTTCGTCCAGTTGCAGAGGAAACTCTGCCGAATTTTCTGTAGAGTCCATAGGTTAATTATGGATTTTGGTTTGTGTTGCCATTGATGGAGGTTATTCGGACAGAAAATAACTATTTCCATCACAAACACCACGTAGTTATTGAGAAATTTTGGACATAAATCTTAGAGATTCCTTCCGAGGTTTAACTTGAAAATGTGGATCATGTTGGTGTCGAAGAAGTTCCCTCTGAAAGCATAGAGGCAGAAGTGGCTGTTATTCGTGAGGAAGAAACTCATGAGGCGGTGGAAGTTATTTGTCCGAGGAGTTATAATACCGAGGCTCCAGTTGGTCCTACTGCAATTACGGACGAGGTATCTCACAGAAAAGTTTCTGTTATTGAGGTAACCGCTCACAACTTCTTTTGATCTTTTATGTCTTTCCTTTCGTATTGTAACGTGATATGTTCCTTATAGTTCCAGGAAATAATGAACCATGCCACCACTATTGCAAAGGAATTTGCTAATGATTATGTGGAAAAAGAAAAGCTTATGAAGGCAGAGGAACAACTTCTGAAGATTGAGGAGTGTCTTTTGAAGGCTGAGGAGCATCTGATGGAGGCTAAGGAGCGTGAGTCTGAACTCAAACGTGAACTGATTGATTTAAGATAGAGTAATAGTGCTCTCAGGGAAAAATACTCCAAGATAGACAGTGAACTCCGTTCCTCAATTCGCCTCGAAGACCTTCAGAAGATGTCTGAACGTAGTTATTGGGAAGGAATTAACTTATGTAGAGGGATTGCTCAAATAGTGGTACCCGACATTCCTGTTTCTATTTTCCATCCAAAGAATGTTAGTGCCACTAGGAAATCTGAAGTTTTATACCTTCCCCGAGATGATATCGAGTCCTGGGAACCATTAACAGACTCCTCTGATCATTGTCCATAATTTACACTTGTAAATTGCTAAATGAAATATTTCTTTCTCTCTCTATTTATTCTTTAATTGGACAATTTTCAATTTCACGGCATAAATCAAGTAGGATTTATCAGCCATACTCGGGCTTGAAGTATTTGAAACCATATTCGACCAATGGTGCTATCTCAAAGGTCTTGGCACACATGCTTCTAAAGAAGCCCCACAAATGTTGTGTCATCGGTCTTTATGAAAACCACTTGATAACATGATCAGGTTTAAATAACGATTTCATATGAGTCGCTCAGACCCATGGCTGAGTTTTTTGGACTAACTATTTGAGTCCTCGGTACAGATGAATTTATTTTACCTGACTTAGGGGTAGCCTGGGTTGTGCAATAACCATGAAAACATACATACATACATACATACATACATACATATATAAAAACAGATAAATAAATAATTAATTAATTAAAATTAAAATTTTATTACATAACATTTACATAACAAATCGATGCGATGCAAATCTTATCTAGAAATACATGTGTTATTGATAATATTTTTTAAGATGATAGGTATTCCAAATCCTAGGCACTAGTCTACCATTTTGAGCACGTAGTTTATATGCTCCATTCTTCAAAATGACTGAGACTATGAATGGATCTTCCCAATTAGGTGATAATTTGTTCTTGTCTATATTTTTGCCCGTGGCCCCAATGCTCCTCAAGACCAGATCTCCTACATCAAATTATCTTGCCTTCACGTTTTTATTATAGTATCTTACGATTCTTCGATGGTAGGCCGCCGTTCTTAACCGTGCCTCATCCCGAATTTTTTGAAGTAAGTCAAGGTTTTTTCTAAATTTTTATGAGTTATGACCTGGATCAAAAGTCTGACTTCCACTGGAATGACAGCCTCGGTCCCAAAACATAAGTTGAAAGGAGCTTCATGAGTCAATTCTCTGGGTATTGTCCTATATGACCAAAGGATAGAAGGAAGTTCGTCTACCCAAGAGCCCCAAATTTTTTCCAGTTTAGTTTTAAGACCATACAATATCGTGCGGTTAGTAACCTCCACTTGTCCATTGCATTGTGGATAAGCGACCGAAGTATAAGCCAGCTTTACCCTTAGACTTGCACAATATTTTGTGAAACGCTTACTGGTAAATTGAGTTCCATTATCGGTCACAATAACTTTAGGTATACCGAACCTACAAACAATATTCTGTCTAACAAATTCGGTTGCATTTTGGTCGGTTATCTTTGCCAAGGGGACTGCCTCAACCCATTTTGTGAAATAATCAATTCAAACTATGATAAATTTTCTCTGCCCCGCCGATACCAGGAGTGGTCTAAGGATATCAATTCCCCATTGTGCGAATGGCCATGATGATTGCAATGGCCATGATGATTGCAATGTTTGTAACTCTGTGTGGCCGATGGGTAAGATTCTCATACATTTAACGGTTCTCACATTTTTTTGACAAAATTCATTGCGTCGTATTTCATAGTGGGCCAATAATATACTTGCCTTACAAGCTTGAAAGTAAGGTTTTTACCATCAATATGAGATCTGTAAATACCGATGTGCACTTCACCAAGAGCGTACTCGACCTCTTCTAGTGAAAGACACTATTGATATGGAATCGAATATCCTCGTCAATACAATTTTTCATCCATGATTGTGTACCATCCTACCGTCTTTTTGAGACGTTTGACTTCGTCCGAATTTTCTAGTAATGTGCGATCGGACAAATACTTTATGTACGGTGTCATCCAATTTTTTAAGTTGGTTACTTGCATAATTTCCTACTGTGGATCTATTATACTTGGTACTTTCAGAATTTCACGCGGTTCTTGTGCATATTGTTCGGGTTCTCCTATAGCGGCTGCTTTTGGCAACCCATTTGCTTTCCCATTTTTCTCTCTTGGGATGTAGACCATTTCTACATTGTCGAATGAGGAAATCAGATCTCGTACCTTAAAGAGATACTGGGAAAGTACATGATTGACTACGTCAAAATTTTCTCAAATCTAATTAACTATCAGTTCCGAGTCATTATATAATTTAAGTTTTGTAGCCGAGCATTCTTTGGCCAATTTCAGTCCGGTAAGTAATGCTTCATATGCTGTCACATTATTAGTGATCGGAAATCCAATAGTCATTGAATATTTTATCTCAGACCCATCGGGTATTCTTAATACCACTCCAGCTCCACTACCAACTTGCATAGAAGAGCCATCTACATAAAAAGTCTAGGTTGGAATATTCTGATAGTTGCTGGTCCCAATAACCTCAAAATTGCCTGGGGTTGGCGTCATTGTCTCGACAATGAAACCTGCGAGGGCGTGACCTTTCAATGACGGCCTCGGTCGGAATTCTAAGTCGAATTCACCTAATTCAATTGCCAATTTGACCAGTTGTCCGGATACATCTGGCCTTTGTAATATCCCTTTCAATTGTTGGTCGGTTAAAACAACCACTTTATGTTCCAGAAAATACGGTCAAAATTTTCTGGCAAAATATATAAGTGCCAGTGCCATCTTTTCAACATGTGTAGCATGTTTCTCATTGGTCAGAACTTTGCTTACATAATAAATTAGTCTTTGACCGTCAAACTTTTCACAAACTAGGACCAAACTGAGAGCGCTTTCAGATACAGCCAGATATAAAAATAAGTCCCCGCCCTGCTATGGAGATATAAGCAATGGTGGGTAAGATAAATACTCCTTGAGTTCTCGAAAGGCAGTTTCACATTCTAGCGTCCACTGAAAGCTCACGGTCTTAGTTCCTTTTAAGGCTTTGAAAAATGGCAAGTATTTTTCGTCTGACTTAGAAAAGAATCGTAAGAGAGCCGCCAATCTTCGGTTAGTTTCTGGACCTCTTTCACAGTTCAAGTTGGATTTATATCCAAAATAACCTTAATTTTTTCTGGGTTGGCTTCTATCCCTCGGTGGAAGACGGTAAAGCCTAAAAACTTTCCCAGAGTCACTCCAAAAGTATATTTGGTCGAGTTAAGTTTCATTGGGTGTGCTCTTAAGACGTTAAAGGCCTTGTTAAGATCATGAATATGGTCGTTAGCAACTTTGCTTTTTACAAGTATATCATCCATATATACTTCCATATTTCGTCCAATCAGACCTTCAAACATCTTATTGATAAGGTGCTGATAGGTCGCCCCAGTATTATTCAGACTAAAGGGTATAACTTTATAACAGTATGTTCCCTGGTCAGTCATAAAAAATGTATGTTTTTCATTTTTTGGACTCATTCGGATTTGATTGCAGCCAAAGTAGGCATCCATCAAACTTAGTAATCTGTGTCCTCAAGTAAAATCTACAAGCAAATTGATTCTCGGCAATGGGATACTATCCTTCAGACAGGCCTTGTTGACGTTAATAAAGTCAATACACATCCTCCATTTCCCATTACTTTTCTTTACTATGACCACAATGGACAATCAATCGGGATATTGAACTTTCTTAATAAATCCAGCTTCCAAAAGTTTTTTTACTTCTTCTCATATGGCAATTAATTTTTCAACAGAGCAATTCCTTATTTTTTCTGAACTGGTTAATGGCCGGGGTCTAGACCCAATTTATGGATCATTATCTCGGTTAGTATTTCTAGCATATCGCTAGGTGTCCAGGCAAAGATATCAGAATTTTGTCTGAGAAATTTAATGAGTTGGCTTCAAAACAATTCGAGCAAAGAATTCCTTATTTGGACTTTCTTTTCCAGATCATTAGAATCTAAAGAAATTTGATTCGTTGATTCTCCAAATTGGGCATGGAGCAATGTGGCTTCATCACGGAGATCAAGATCTTAAACTTGTTGACTTACCAATGTTTGAGTTACTTGTGATAAATAACAAGTCCGTGCAATAATCTGATCGCCCAGGACCTCTCCGACACCAAACGAAGTCAAAAATTTTAATTTAAGATGGGGAATAGAAGTCAACTTCAAATATGGTCAAACAAGGGCGTCCGAGGATGGCATTGTAGATCGATGGCAGGTCTACAACCAAGAAAGAAAGCATCTTTGGTAGCTGTCCTAGGTATATACCCAGAGTGACTTCTAATTGGATTATTCATTGTACTGGCACGGGCTTATTATCCAACCTATACAAGGGTCCTTCAGACATCTTTAATTGACTTTTCTTTAATCCTAACTTAAAGAACACATCTAAATAAAGTAAATTTTGAGAACTTTCATTATCAACAAATATTCATTTTAGTTGGTAGTCTATACTACCGTCAGAAACGAGCGCAATTACAACCAAATGATCAGAGTAAGGGGATGTTACATGTGTTAAGTCATCACTACTAAAGTTTATAATATCATCCTTATCTTCTATCCTTGGCTTTTTATGGCCGATGGCTATTCTTAAACTTTTTGGGACGTCCGCCTGAGTGGGTCGTGTGGAAATCACACTTACTACGCCAGCTGCTACCCGACCTCTTGACTGCTCGGACTCATCTCCATCCACTGCTCCGGAAGCCTGTCTGGGTTTCTGTAGAAATCGGTTGAGGTGTCCCTTCCGGATTAATTCTTTAATCTCCTTCTGTAGCGTCCTGCAATCCTTGGTACTATGTCCTCCGCACCTATGGTAATGATAATATTTTGACTGGTCACCACCATCTGGATTTTTTAATACTTTTGGCCACTTAAAGAATTTTTCACCCCGAATCTGCATTAAGATGTTAGTATGGAAGTTGTTTAGGGGAGTCAGGTCTTGCAACCTGAATCCTCTTTTTAGTTCCGAATTGGACTTTTGTTGCTTTTTGGATCGAGGACTCATATTGTCTCCATTTTTTCTTTTACCTTCAGTCGACTTTTGGTTGGGCTAATCCTTCGGCCTTTTTGCATCATTGACCTCCTCGGCAGCAATATAAGCATAAGCAATACCCTCAGCCTCCCTATAAGTCTGAGGGTTTTTATGGGCCATGTGCCTAAAGAAGTCGTCAGGTTTCAAGGCCAACACAAAAACACTTAACTTCACCTCTTCAGTGAATTTTGGAATTTTTCTGGCCACAGATATAAATCAAGTTAGAAATTTCTTTATGTTCTCATTTGGCCCTTATTTTACACGGCCCAAATGTCAAGGCCGTTTTTCCCCCTCCTACTGGAGGTGAATTGAAATAAAAATTCATCAACCTAATCTTAGAAAGACAGAATGGAATTTGGCTGAAGACGATAGAACCATACCCGAGCATCACCTTTCAGGGTCAGGGAGAAGCAGAGACATATTACTGCCATGTCCAGACCCTGAAAACTTAGGAGCATATAAAAATGATCAAGATGATCCATTTGATCAGAGCCTTTATCATATGGCTCCAAAGCGGGCATTTTGAATTTATGCGGTAACGACTGCGTACGAATCTCCATGACAAATGAAGATTGTTGCAGGTCGACCGTCTTTCCAACAGTATCTTCTCCAAAGACACAATTCCAAATTTTTCCAACTCACTCCTCAATGTGAGGATGAGCCGTCATCCTTTTTTCATTGAGAAAGTCCCTCAGTTCGGATGGTCTTCTGGTGGACCGTGAATCTTGACGATTCATAGTCTTCTAAGGATGTTTCCCCTGAGAAGGACCTTCACGAAACGTGGATTCTCTATCATTTCAGGAATACCGAGGGTTTGATCTCTCAAGACTATCTTCTCAGTCTTGGAGACTAAAATGGCCTTCAATCCAAGATAGGACTTTATTTGAGGCCATTTTAGTCCCGTAGTCACCTGATTGTCTATTTGCTTGGAGGGGTGCTTTCTACCCCTACTCTTTTTTTCTCTTTGACATAGCAGTTTAAGAAGCGAAAGAAGGCACTTGCTTTGGCCGTTCATCCATTTTTGTAACAAGTGTCTGAACAGTCTGAGCAAATGCTCAAATGTAAGGATGGAGATGTTCACCAATTATATTTGTAGCGGGAGTATCATTATTGCCTAAAGCAACTTCTCTAACTGGTGTATCAATTTGTTCTTTGAAATTCATCATTATTTTTTTTGGACTTTTAATATTTATTCGAACTTTTGATGTCGTTCCTACAGACGGCGTCAATATTGCGTACTAGGAATTTGGTTGATGGATGAAAGTTTGTGTACGATAATCTTTTGAATGCTCCAATTCCGAATACTTCTAAATCAGTTCCTGTGCAACACAAATAATGATCAAAGGATTAGCGAGATTAACTCTGCGGTATATCCTCCGACGTTCAAGTTAGTATTTTAATAATATTTGAGGAAAAAAATAAAATTAAATTAAGATTATATTGAGGAGGTGCACTTTGGGCGTCTTGTTGATAGAGAGAAAGAGAAAAAGTCTTTGTGCTCTTTTTGTTTTTTTTCTTCCTTTCTTCCCCTCTTCTTAATAAAGGGGATGAGCATTTATAAGTGGCGAGAGGCAGCTAAAGATCATGCGGTTTCAACCGTATGGTTGGACAGTATAACCATTATACCTTTCTAGAACGGTTGTGATTAACGTCTATTGTCGTTGATATAACAACCGTCTGAGCGTTAGACTGGATCTTGAGAATTGGGCCGTTCGGGTTTAATACCTTGCTCGAACATGTTGTTATTAAATTGGCCTGGGTTGCATGGACTATATTGGGTTTCTTATTTTGGACTGTAGAATCTCTACCCATCAGATTTGATGAGTGTCTTGATTGTGGTAATTCCATTAATTAATGACCCAATGTTTATGTTATTATAATACTCACGGATGAATTATAGTGGCATTATTAAAATTGCAGGATTTAGTGGGCCGTCGTAGACCAATAAGATGTTAATAGTTGCATATTGAGTGTATCCATTGATCCTTCTTGTTTGTCTTAATGATGGCTTTCTCTATATTAGTCTTAATCGTGTGAGTACGATAATTATCAGCATTGATTAAAACTTTATCATTATAGTTGTAAAGTTCTTTTATATTATACTTAATTGTGTGATATATGTTATTAACTTCTTATGGGCAAAATAAATGAGATTGTAAAAAAAAAATTATAATATGAAGGAATATAGAATCTGCGATACCTTAGTGTACTCAATAGTAATTCGATATTGTTTTTTATGCCATAGTGGTGTTGAGGCATATTGCCTAGCATGAATGGATACTTATAATCATATAACCATTATATAGTGTGGTATTTAGGGATATTGAGTTTGATATATTGAGATGATTCCTATACTATATTAAGCGAATGAAATATGTACTGGTGAGATATCTATACTTTATTTACAAAGTCTCATTGAGCTATAGATTTGATCGCATGTTAAACTTTTGAGTATTAATTATCTTGTGGCATAATAAAAACTAGGAGATTTTTTATAACATCTTATTATTGATACCTCTTGAGTATGAAATTCAGTAGAATCAGTTATTTGCATTCAATAGAATTTTTATAATAGATTTAATAAGATTCAAATTTTATGGAATTCATAATACTTACTGATATTTAGTATCCAAGTTATTCATATAGATATTTAGATCCAAGAAATTCCTGTCTTCCTCGTAATATTGGACTCTAAGAAATTTTCACATGTTATTTATGAGATTCAAATTCTTCAAAACCCTTTTATTTTCGTGGTGTGAGAGTCCAGTAAAACCTGTTTTTCTTATTGATTTTGAGTTATAGTTACTCTAAGTTGTAAGTTCTCAATGAGAGCTTATTAGTAGATTTTATATTATTATTGTGACTTTAAATATTATATATTTGAGACATTTATTATCTATTATATATTATTAATTATTATCACTTAATAAATATTTGACTTATTCTTAAATTTTATTATCTCTGTATTAGAACTGATTATATAACACTAGCGGAAAAACCTTCATTTATCACAGAACTTTCAAGTAAAAGAAGAATTTGAATATTAGTTA